>PVIU01023217.1:0-27885 GCA_004026605.1 Ondatra zibethicus | reverse complement strand
GAATGGTGAAAACCAAAAGGCTGTCGTAGTCTTAAATCCTTTTAAACCAAAGCAAAAGTGGTGAACCAAAAATATGTTTGATGCTTTGAGTGAAAGAGGTGAAAGATTGCATTATTATTTCTGGGCTAAAAATATAAAGTATAAAATGTAAGTATAAATTTAGTGCATGAAATGTAAACATTTTGTGATATATAAATGTAAGTCTTTCCTATTTTCATTTCTGCTTTGCGTCTAAATTGATATCTATTTTGATCACTGGTCCTCTCAAAATATTAACTTGAAAATCACGCACAGTGCAATGGAATCCAGCTTCTGCCTCCAAAGGAACTCCTTTGTGTAGCCCTGTGAGTTAAGAGAATAAGTAAAAACGGCACGGATTCAACAACTCACACAAGGAGCCATAGGAACTTCTTAAACTTAACATATTGAAAAGCATAAAAACCCCAAATATAACTTTCTTGTTTACTTAAGAAATGAAAAAATAAGTAATGTCATTCCGCTGCATCACAGCGATAGCTGGCATTTGTTCACTGCTGTCACACAGTCAAAGCTACTGAAAGTCGTGCAAGCCCTAAAGTCCTTGATATTAGCTACAAGCAAGCGTGGCCTGAGACTGGCACCGCGGGCGACCCCACCTTGCTTTCCACCTCAGCTCAGTTTAATGCCCATCCCTTCTCTGTAAACCGTCCCGTAAAGGCAGCCGGAACCAGAGACCCTCAGATTCCACTGGGTGACAATGGTGTGGAGCTCAAGCATTCTGTTGGTACTGGGGAGTCTACACATGACTTCTGTTTCTCTCTGCTGCCTTCTCACTGGGCCGATGTTGCTGCTTTTCTATCCCTTTGGCCAGCACTCTGAAAAGCTGAGGCAGTTTATTGATGTATGGGCTTGCATTTACTCATCTAATTGATCCTCCCCTAAAATACAATTTCTCCTTTAAAAGGATTGCATTCTGGGAGATGATTAGGTGTTCCTACATATACAAGTAGTAGCCTATAACTAAATCAATAAATATTATCAATAACTTCTGTTTTGTCATATATTGTCATCATATTACACAAAATGACCGAGAATGAGAATATGCTATAGAAATTAAAATATGAAATGGTCCCTGAATCATTTTTAGAAAAAAAGTGGGATATTCCCTACTCCTAGAAAACCAAATAAGTTCCAAATAAAAAGATAATTCCAATGATAACATTCTGGTCATTCATTTCTAATGTTAACTCAGCCTTCTTCAGTTCATTCATATACTCTGGAGCTTTGGCTGCCTTTATTAGGAAACATATCAAGATGGTATGGGTAAGAGGTTGTCTAAGAATTTGGGGGCACTTGGGAGAGCTGGTGACAGCAAATGTGTGAAGTAAAAACACTAGGATATGATTGCAAAGAAACAAACGGCAGACAGGGCATTCACATGTGGAACTCCCAGGGACAGACTTAGAGACCAGAATGGAAGCAGATGTCTGTAAGAACCTGAATAGCAATGCAGAAGTTCGTGTTACCATGACAGCCCCTCTTGTTCTGTGGTGACTCTAAGGCTCCTCACCTCTGCCTTCTTTGGGTTTCTCTGTAAGGTTGGAAATCGCTTGTGAGGTCTGAGGATGATGGCTGCTTCAGGTACAAGAGGGAGCGGTCCAGGAGTCCTTGATCAAGGTCCTCTGCTGACATCTACTGACAAGTGTGCCCCCTCTGCTCTGGGGCAGATGTGTTTCCCTCCTTGCCTGCATTGAAGTGCGAAGCCAGGTTCTTGTGATCTGTGCACTTCTGACTCAGAACAAGAGTCTTCTTTCTTGTCAGACTCTGTTCGGTTGACTGACTCATTTTATTACCTTCTGGTCTGTCTCAGTCCACAGAGCATCTTTCACCGTCTCTTACAACCCTGGAACTTCAGGAGCCTGACTCTTGTTCTGCCCTTCTGGCACTCAGTGTTTCTCATGGGGCCTTTGAACCTCTCTACTTACATCAACCAGGAATCTAGGAGTGGGTACCGGCTACAGGGATTCCCTAAAAGATGGAAGGATGGAGGGATGGAGGAATGGCCTCATTTCCCAGAGCCCTCATTGCTCATACACCGTAAAACTCTTGTCTTTCTCTCCCCCAAACTTCTCTTTACATTGCTCATGGTGATACATTCTCTTTCCTGCTACTGTTTCTGGCAAACACTAATACTTTTGACTTCTTTAGACTTCTAGTGTTTTGAAGCTGGAACAGAAAAAGAAACAAACCACAAACACCGTCTCGGTTATAAAGCACCTTGTTATTGCAGTGCAGTGCCGACTTTCAAAAAAGATGCTCTAGTCTCCAGTCTAATGGTTCATTTGACAGTTTAGGAGTAGAAAACCTACTCCCGTGCATCCTCGCTTATCGCCTTAACCCATGCTGGGGTATCGGAGGATCCTTAGTGAAGATTACTCAGTCTGTAAAAAATATTATGGCCTCAACCCATAGCAAATATGGTGCCCTAGTCTGTAGAAAAGACATGGCTTTTAGGGGTCTAGCAAGCAGTTGAGATAAGATGTTCACAGGGTATCGAGATGGTGGTGGAGCAGGCATAGGCAGTTCATGGGTCTCCATAATATCCTCTCAAAACAGTAAGCAAACGTTGTCCATTTCTCAAGCTCATTTCTTCAGTTGAATATAAAAAATTTCTTCAATGGTTATGCATCATGACATATGAATAGCCTTGTAATTATTTCCATGTGTCTGTTACTTAGAAACTTTGAAGAACAAGTGTTTACAAATGTAGGTTCTTAAGACAGATGCATCTGGGTTCCAAGAGAGATTCAAGAGGTTGCGTCTCTCACTGGGCTCCATAGAGCTGAGGTTATCATTGAACTGGAGCTCACAAAGCTGTATGTACTTTTCTGTGCATCCCTAGTCTCCAGACTTCTGCACTGAAATCATGACAGTTGTCTGTTTTTATTAAAACTAAGTTAGATTTGGGTATCAACGCCATAAAAGCCTTGTAAAACAAGCCAAAAGTATTCATTAATTTTGAAATATCTGGAAGAGTTTATGCAAAATTGAGTTGGGTGGTTATTTATCATCTAAAATAGTCACCATTTGTGGCATCACATATTATATTTCTAGCTGGGAGTTTTAAAATAACACATTCATTTAAAAATCTGTGTGTGTATGTGTGTGTATGTGTGTGTGTGTAGATAGGTGCCCACATAAGTAAAGGTGCCCCTGGAGGCCAGAGGTGTTGGATCCCCCAGAGATGGAGTTATAAGTGGTTGTGAGCTGGCCAATGTGGGTGTGTGGGTGCAGGAAACCAGACTCAGGGCTTCTTCGAGAACAGTGAGCCACTAAGCCATCCCTCCAGCCCCACATTCATGTTTTTCTTTAGACATTAGAAGGGCACTCAGATTTTCTGACTCTCTTTTAAGTTTTCTAAGAATTTGCCACTTGAATTATATTTTCAAATATACCTTGTAGAAGTCATTTATACTCTGTTGACTTGTCTTCTCAACACTTTATTATGAAAATGTTCACTGGACAAAAACGTCTGAAAAATTCTACAGGGAAGACTCATCCATTCTGGGTCTCCCTTATTTCAGTTCCTGTAATGCCGTTCAGATTCTTCTATATTGTTTTAAATTACAGAATTTCCTTTCTTTGTTCTCTTGAGGCTCAGTAATGCACTTCCATCATTATACACTATTCATACCTATTCAGATGCTGCTAAATAACATAGGCTAGTTTTGAGAACTGCATCGTTTGGAATTTTTGTCACGCAAGCATTACAGACTTTACACACACACACACACACACATATGTGCACACACACACACACAAGCTAAGAAGTCTTTTACAGTGCTCAGTGACACTGATTTTGAAATCATTCTCATAAAGGTGACCACAAGTCACCGAGCCGTGATTGTGTTACTCAGGACTCCGTAGGCACCATTTCCTCAACTTATTCATCTGGTCATGGACATTCAGGTTGATTTCATGTCCTGGGAATTGTGATCAAGTACTATTAGACAAAACCACGCCCAAATTTCCCAAGCCTGTGTTTATTTGTCCACCACGCTATTCAAAGTATCAAGTCTGAGGACAGTTATAGCTTGTCATAGGCATCTTATTTTCTTATTTTTTAGGAGTAGGAACTGAACCATTTCCTGTAATGGGGAGGGAGATCAACCTGGGTGTAAGAAGTGGGTCAGGATGTAATTTTGGGATGAGGAGACCTCGACAAGAAGGTTGGGTAATACCTAAGAAGAAAAGGAAGAAAACAAAAGACAGAAAATAATGACCATGCAGATACCTACAAACGTATTTTTGAAAGAACAAATTAGAACCAGGTACAAGCCCTTGATCAGAAGCATATTTGGCGAGGAACAAGAGAGAGGAATCAGATGGTGAGCTCAGGTCACGGGGACAACAGCTCTCAGGTAGGAGACCATATTTAGGAGTTTGCTTTTACTCTGGACATGGGGGGGTGGATTGGAACAAATGTGTAATGTGACTGAACTTACCGCATGATTGGAAAGAGAGGGCAGCTGGATACACATGGTTGCTGCTTCCAAGGCAAGAAGCATAAAGCATGAAGCCCAGCTGGAAAAGCTGCAGTCTCCTTCCACATACGGTGGCATTGGAAGAGCAACAGCATAGACAGAGGGAGGCTGAAATCCGTTCTGTTGTTGAGCCCAAGGGAATTTCTCAGATGTGACCAACATAGAAACATTTATCCATTACATCATCTGCTAATTGTGACCATTCTCGTTTCTGTGCACTGGAGTCTATCCCCCCAAAAGCTCTTTCGTCACAACCTTCCTATCTCTGAAACCACCCTCATCTACACTTTAGGAAGTGGAGAATGGATGATCTATTTCAGGACAAGGTGAGCCTATGAGTCCTGCAACTGTAGGGCTTTGGATGTCTTAACCAGCGTTCCATTTTATGATCAGCTATGAAAATCACGTTGGGACGCTGTAACAGTTCAACAGTGGCCCACTAGATGGTGTCCTCTACCAAATGTTCACACCATTTACAGGGTTGAGGTTGTGATTATGATTTCTGAGAACGACGGTCAGCTGTAAGACCTTCGAGTTGGAAGGCACAGTAAGGGAGAATGTTAGGAGCAGGATTTCTGAAACTTCTTTGTATTCAGAATTTTAGATTTGGGGGCATTGTTAAAATTAGGTTTGAGTCATGTTATACAAAAGTAAGACTAAATTTTTAGGTTCAGTTAGGCTTATTTGATTTTTTAAATAATATCTGACTCTATGTAATCTCTGAGAACACTGAACTTTGATGCCGTGATTTCTTATTTTTGTGAGGAAGATTTCAGAACAACTGTACTGGGTTCAGTAGCTTTGCCCTAAATTATCTTAGACTTCAAAAGCCATCTCAGAAGGAACTTAGTTTATGGTTAATGTAAATGTTTTGGAAAGTTCTGATATGATTATATGTGAAGATAATTGCAATAACAAAAAGGACAACTTTGCTTTGGGACACCCCTGTGGCAATAGGAGGCAAAGGGACACTATAACATAAATCCAAAAGTTAGATAGTAGTGATTGCTCTTATGTATTTATTAGCATTTATTTGCTTTGTTTTGTTTCTGCATTCTAGATTCTCTATATGCTACAGCAAGACTCTGGGAAAAGGCTTGGCAATTACAAAATCTAGCTTTTCCCCACCTTTTAAAAAAAGAAATCAGTGAGATTAAAGAAACTCACCAATATTTATTCAATAGGGCTGGGTCTGCAATTGTGTGACCTTAACATCAATGAGCATTTGCTAATCAATAAGCAAAATAGAGTTTTGTAAAAAATAAAATCAGGTAATTAGCTGATGATTTGAGGCTGACAGTTCAGCAAGGGGTCAACAAGATGGTCTTTGGTTTACCCCACAGTCAGATGGGGTTTGCCAGCACCTGAATGACCTAGAGCTACTCTTTCCATTGTCATATCAAAGATAGCGGGCTTTCGGTCAGAGCCATAGGGATAATACACAGGACAGCTCTGTGTCTCTCAGTGGCCACCACACTAGCTTGGCTTTATTCCTATGTCCACCATAAAGAAGTCCCCAAACCAACCAGGGTGGAAGTGGAAAGTTTCTTGCAGTTTAGACCCAAACTTACAGATTGGATCCCATTGGTCAAGTGAGTCCCACTGAGAGCTCTTAGAGTGTGGGAACAGACTCTGCCTGCTAATGGGATTACAAACAAAGAACCCATTCCCATGACCCCAGTAGTAAGACCTTCAGAAGCATGTTTCTAGTCTATAGCCTGCAGAATCCTTATATAGGCTATTTAATATACACCTTGACTGTCTACTTAATAGTAACTCATTTTTTTTTGTATGAGAAAGACAGTATTTAGAATAATTCTATAAAAATGAGTTCCCCAGTCTCAGAAATTTATGTCCACACATAAGGGAAATTATACGTGAATGCATAGAAGATTGGGAAAAAGCCACAGGTTTTGAGACAGAAAGCAAACAGCACGGTTTGGGGTTGGCTCATAGAATGGTGGATGGAGAAGGTTCTGAGCAGTAAGCTGGAAGGAGTTTCAACAATATAGAGGTCTTTCATGTAGAGTAAGGGCTCAGCTTCTCCAATAAATTCATGAAGAACATGCTTTCAATTTCTAAGGGGCATCCAGGTAGCACCTCCATTGAGGGAAGGGGCTGATATGTACATATATGTATGTGCCTGCAGAAGAAATCAGAGCAAATCCGAGCTCGGTGAATTGGAGGACACGAGTGTGCTGTGGAAAGTTTGTGGAGATTTGGAAGGTGGGGTTTCATTGTCACAAAACAGGCATGAGAGAAGCTTGAGCTGGAACCTGAGTAAGAAGAAAGAGCCCCGGCATCTGTCTGCATAGGTCTTGTCATCGTGGAGTCAGGGATCCGAGAGAAAGAGCCCCGGCATCTGTCTGCATAGGTCTTGTCATCGTGGAGTCAGGGATCCGAGAGTCTGGGTGTTTAGGAAAAATGAGATAAATCAGTCAGCCCTCCAGATGGCTCTGCCCCTGAACTTCCTGCCTCTGACAGAGTACAGGAAGTGAGGTGCCATCAAGACTGCAGGTGGGAGAGATCAGTGTGACAGAGCAAAGCGGACAAGGGAAAGCATTATCATCATTGCTGTGACGGCCTTCTTTCCCAACGGGCGCATTAGCTCTAATCGTAATTCCAAAGGAAATGAGCTGTGGACATTTGCAGTTCTGTAAGAAAAATCCGCTAAGTTAAAGTCGAGCTTCAATGAGACTTTAATTTCTAAAGATGATAAACACAAGCAAACTGGTTTTTTTTTATAGCTTTCTGTTTAAATAAGTGGAGTCCTGATCGTTCTCTATTTCCCTAATTCAAAGCATGTTAGAATTCAGAACCCATTCTGTGAATTACAGTTCATATTCTGCCCTGTGTTTTTAAATGAATTGTCTTTGAAATTAGAGCTACTGGTTTATTGACTATTCTTTGTTCCAGAGGACCTTATAATGTCCTTCACTGTATCCGTGGCGATTGGGCTTGCAATCGGAGGATTTCTCTGGGCGCTTTTCGTGTTCCTGTCTCGCAGAAGAAGAGCCAGCGCGCCCATCTCACAGTGGAGTCCAACCAGGCGACCCAGGTCTTCCTACAACCATGGCCTCAACAGAACTGGATTCTACCGCCACAGTGGCTGTGAGCGCCGTAGTAACCTCAGCCTGGCCAGTCTCACCTTCCAGAGACAAGCGTCTCTGGAGCTGGCCAACTCCTTCCCCAGGAAATCAAGCTTCAGGGCTTCAACTTTCCATCCCTTCCTGCAATGCCCACCGCTTCCGGTGGAAACCGAGAGTCAGCTGATGACCCTGCCTGCCTCCACCCCATCGGCCATCAGCGCCCTGCACAGTCCGAGCAGGCCAGACTTCCGCTGGTCCAGCAACAGCCTGCGGATGGGCCTTTCCACACCGCCCCCACCTGCCTATGAGTCTATCATCAAGGCATTTCCCGATTCCTGAGTCTGGACTTTAGTTGTTTTTAATTCTTTTTTTTTTTAATTTTGTCTCTTCTAGAAAGGAAACGATATATAGGGTAAACAGAATTTTGAGGTCGTGGCACTAATGATTGATTTTCTAAGTTGATACGTTCATGAAAGCTGAGCATTACCCTGTCAGGCAAAGTTTTTTTTTTAACACAGTTTTCTCACTGATGTCTCATAAAAGTAATATTTTCTCAAAAAGTTCTATATTTATGTGTTTTGAACTGAGTGTGAGGCATTGAGTTAAAGATACTGATTAAAGATTCTAACATACAAATCATATATTTGTATGTTTTTGGTTAAAAACACTTTGGATGTTTGTTGTTTAGGGTTGCGGTCCCCCTTCACTTTCCCATGTGACTGCTGACAGACAAAAGTCACTAAATTAAGGAACTTTAATGTTACTCTCTGGGTGATGAGTGAGTAGCATCCTAAGGATCTTAGAGATCTTGAAGCTCTCGTGTGTACAAAATCCCGTGATTCTACTCAGTTATGGATGAGAATCCAGCAAACAGCTAAGCCACACTAGTGTCATAAGATGGTTCAGTTTTGACATTTCACTGTGGGTTTTTTTTTCCAAGATAGACTCATTTTGTAGTTCCTGGTATAATTAGCCATATCATTGAAGTAAAACCCCTGGACTTAATAACATGAGGATTTAACATGGCCATTGTAGTTATTACCAAAGCAACAGCATCTCCAATTCTTTTGTTCTAAGCACAAGGTTTTATTTCACATCAAATTATGTTTTTCTTTCTTAAAACTAAATCCCATGACTAAGAAAGCACTTTATCTAGGGTAGTGCGGTGTGGGAAGCCAAGCCTGTGGGTCTCAGCCTGTGGGTCATGACCCCTTTTGGGGGTCAAATGGCCCCTTTACAGTTAATGCCTAAGATCATCCAAAACCACAGATATTTACACTATAATTCATAACAGTAGCAAAATTGCAGTTGTGAAGTAGCAACAAAAATAATTTTATGGTTGGGGGCGGTCACCACAGCATGAGGAACTGCATAAAAGGGTCACAGTGTTGTTAGGAAGCTTGAGGAGCACTGCACTAAGGGGGAACTTCCCTCTTAACTCTGGTCAAATAAAGATTGTTCTCTAGATAGTCCACAGTGGAGATGTGCTGCCTCTCTGAAAAGCAGTTCCTCCCAGTCATCTCAGCCCCCAAGTACCATGCCCTGGGTGATGCTCTGTGCATTCCGTCTCACCTCCACTAAAGTCTTCATAAGGTGACTAACGCAGGCCAAATGGTCATTGTAGCAGATGAAGACCCAAGGAGGCCACATCAAGAGGTAGAGGCTTCTTTAATGTGGGCACCAGAGACTTTCACTGGTCCTTTTGCACCAAGGATAGGAATTCACTGGGGGATTATTCAGAATCTGATACATCAAATATTTAGCTCGTGTTGTTGTTTATTCTTCTATAGATTTGGGTTTGTGGTGACACCCACTGGTCCCAGTTAGTGGTGTCTGGTCATACCTCAAGAATATAACTATTTGCATAAAAGATACCTTAAAGAATATCTTTATGAGTTTCATATAATTGGGACTATACATTGTTCCCCAAGAGAAATTATTCTTCAAATTGTCTACCAAAATACCCTGCAATTAAATACGCAAGAGAAGATGGAAGGAAAAAAAGCACTCAAAACAACAAGCTACGAGGAGAGCTGATGTATTGGTAGCTGACTTTTTTTTTACTAAGGAAAATGTAGAGGCTGTAATATAGCCCTGGTAAGATTGTGTAAGAGCACAGCTTAGCAACAAAGCTAATTTTAGGTTGCATGTCATCCTCAGTGTTTAACATGAGGATAAAAGAAGGCATGTTTTTTATCAGTGATTTAAACTAAGAATGAAAACTGTTCCCATCTCCCAAGGGAAGGAAATGAGAGCAGAAGTCCTCTGGTTCATTTGGCTATTTGGCAGAACTCTTGCTAATTAAGCCCCAGTTATAAAATGACCAATAGGAGTAGTTTATAAATATTGTGAATTGTATGAAATGTGAAGTTAAAACCAAAGCTGGAAGTGTTTTTAGTTGTAATTGTTTTATTTGAAATATTTTATCAATCATGAAATAAAACTGATATCAATTTCAATTCACAGTTTATTTCTTGACTAATAAGACCACTTTCCATCAGGAAGTAAGGAATTGGGCCGGAGAGATGGCTCAGAGGTTCAGAGCACTGACTGTTCTTCCAGAGGTCATGAGTCCAAATCTCAAAAAACACATGATGGCTCATAACCAACTATAATGCATTCAGGTGCCCTCTTCTGGCCTGCTTTGCAGGCATATATGCAGTCAGAAAACTGTATACATAATAAGTACACAATTTTTTTTAAAAAAAAAAGTAAGGGGTGTAGTGGTATTTCAGTTGCATTTTAGTAAATAAAGACTTCCTGAAGATCTGAGAGTAAAACAGCCCCACTGGTCAGCCTTACAGACCAGATTATGGTAACACAAGCCTTTAATCCCAGTAGCCACACTAGCTGCCAGAGACACCAGACGGTGCATGCCTTTAATCACAGTGGTGCATGCCTTTAATCTCAGCCCTAGAGAGGATTATAAAATGGGAGTAAACAGCTCTCAACACACAGTCTCATTCTGAGAATCCGGAAGGCAGAATCGCCATTTCAGACTGAGGTCGAGGTAGGAGCCAGTGGCCGGCTGTTTTGCTTTTCAGATCTTCAGGCAGTCTTTATTAATTAAAATACAATTGAAATGCCACTACAAAAGGGTTGGTAAAAATAAATGTAAAACAGAAAAATACATAACTTTTGAGACAGAGTCTCACTATTAGCTTTGGCTGACATGGAACTTGCTATGTAGAACAGGGTAACCAGCAATTCGCAGGGATCCGCTTGCCTCTGCCTCCTATGTGCTAGGATAAAGCCTTGCACTACCATGTTTGCCTTAAAAAGATATAATGAAGAAATGATGTGGAGTTTAAGAATTGTTAATTTCACTTGGTATGGTGGCACATGCCTGCAATTCTAGAACTCAGAAAGGTGAGGAAGGAGATTTGATCATGACTTTGAGTCTAGCCTGGATTATAAAACAAGATCTAAAGATTAAAATCACAGTAACTGTTATTGAATAAAAACATCTGGTAAGTCACTGTAAATGAGTGCACCAAGTTCTTTTCCCCACAAAAACATCTGGTGGAGACAAGGTAATAGATAATTTTAAAAAATAGTAACAAGTATATTTACTACAGAAGTTAATATTTTTTCTGAGGAGGTACCTGCGTGCACTCAAAACATTTTAGCCACTTTTTTGTCTACTACTAATGTATAGTTATTTATTTATAAGAGTCCATATCAAATCACTGTTAGCAAATATATGAAGAAAAGAGGTCCCCTTTTCATGTTTCTGGTGACCAGGTGTATCAGGGCTGCCCTTTTATACAAGTCTAATGAAATGTACAAAGAGCCTTGAATAGACTGTGTGCCTATAGTCCTGGTACTTGGAAAATAGAGGTAGAAGAATCAGGGGTTCAAGGTCATTACCAGCTATATACAGGCTAAGCTATAGGAGATCCTGTCTCAAAAATTAAATAAAGCAGAATAAGATCCCTACATGGACCTCAGCATGCCTAACATGCACAAAATTTTCTGTAAGGGAAGTTCCAATTTATTTTTAAGCAGACCAGTCATGATAGAATAGCCATGTACAACGGAACCAGAACAGTTTATAACGTGGTAAGCATCTGATCAAATTTATTAAGTTGTCCTTTGAGGCAAGAAATGGCTAAGAGGAAGGGAGAGAGTGCCACCGTGGGTGACGGAGGAGGAAAAGGACGGAAAAGGCGGGGCCATGGAGTAAAGCGACTACAGTGTCCTTTGAACCAACCCCTATTCCTGAAGGTGACATATGCCATTTTATGACTCTATAACTTGAAAAAAATTGATCCCCGGCTTGTTGAAATGACAGCAAATGACACACATTCTCAGGGTGTGCCCTGGTTTAGCTCCTCTCTGAGACAGGCAATTAGACCACTGTGGCAGATATAGCCCTCTCCTGGGAATGCTTTCTTTAAATCTTTCTAAACTTCTCTCAAGAGTGAGGGGCTGTCCAGGGCTGGCAATGGTCTTGGGACGAGACACCTGTGAGGATCCCAGCCCCTGATTCTCGCCTTTCCCGTGTACTGTGATCCTTTATCTTCTATGCAAGGGTAACCAGGTGCCCTGGGGACACTGTGACTTTTACAAAGCTATTACTGTGGCAAAGTCCCAGTTCCAAAAGGAAATAAGAACACAGCTGCAGAAAGGGATTCATTTCCTTCGTGGGATTCCATGGCAAGGAACCAGCAGACTAGAATGCAGCTGGCATGGCATTTTTGCATTTCTTCATTCACAGTAAAGAATTCTCATGGGCACTGACAGAGGGGTGAACAACTGCAGACATATTTCTTCTCTTCCTCTTTAAAAACTCATAGAACAATAACTTGCACGCTCCCATGAATTTTGTAAAACTTTTTTATCCTTACAAGGTAGTGGTATACACATAGTATTTTTCCAGGGATCCATATACCTTAAGTGTATTCCTGCACTGAGATAATGTAGGGGAGTGCACTCCACTTGCCTGAGTTGATTAGGAAAGCAGGAAGTCTCTGCTTAGCTGTGACAGAAGGGTTGCCATCTCAGAGACTTTCAGTGTAGACGCTGTTTACTAGCGAACTTTCAATATCGTAGGTGGCACTTCTAAAGCGGATTGCACAGCCAAAACTATGTAAGAGGCAACATTCAGTTGAATCTTTCTTGCTTGGGCAAGTGAATGGAAGGCAGCCGTGGGAACTCTCGCCCATCAAAGCTGTTTGAAGATACACCAAGCAAAAACAACTGATCATGTTCTAAAAGGTGTGACCAGGAAGCTAGAGTGGGTCACTACAGCCAAACGACTTGGTTGCCTGTAGTTTGTCCTCTACAACGGTTGAAAATAACCTTAGAAACAGATATAGGTATGAGCTCTGGGATTCCCAGAATGCCAGGAACATCATGATCCTAGAGTCGCTATTGAATAAAACAACAAAAATACTCAAGCCATTTAAGGAAGCCTGTGCTTAGCTAAGCCTGGCTATGGGAGGACTGAAACCTAACTTGATTCCCTGATGATGGTGGAGACAGGAGGAGCTGGACTTGTCCACTCTTAATGAACAGAAGGCAAATGGTGGGAGCGTCAATACAATCTGTGGTGGCCACAGGCAGATGCGCCTTCAAAGCTGAAGAGCGAAGTGAGACAGCTTTGATGAAGTGCAGAGCAGAGAGTTAATGCTGTTGGCGGAAATGGCTCAGAAGATCAGTGGCAAAGTCACTGTGAGAGAAAAGTTGGGAAATTCAATAACAAAATTTAGCAAATGTATCCTAAATAGAAAAACATACAAATGAAACCTCCAAAATGTCGATAACCCTGAAAGTAAGGACAAACAACCCAAAACAACAAAGAAAAGCCCTTCTACTAAAAATTCTCAGCAAGGGTGGGAAGAATATCTCAGTAAGTACAACACTTGCCTGATACACTTGAAGGCCTGGGTTCCAGTCAGTGCCACGAAAGCAAACACCAGCACTCCTAACACTAGGGAAATGGAGGCAGGAGGAACATAAGTTCAAGGTCACCTTCTATTATGTAGAATGTTTTAAGTCAGCCTGGAATACACGAGACTCTGACATCTCTCTTTCCTCTCCTTTCTATCTTCTCCCTCCCTTTCAAAAAAAAGAATCCACAAAAATAAGACCCATTAGAATTTTGATGATGGATAATGAACAGCTCAGAGACACAGTGTGTCATTGTTGAGAACACCTCACATATGTGTTTTAAAACAATCAAGAAAATTAGGAGAAAGGGGCCTAATACCATATGAAGCTTACATGGACATACACACTGTGCAAAGCTACAATTGATTGACTATGATGCTTGGAACAAACACTTCTAAAACTTTATTTCGTACTGTTACTAGAAATGTGCCGTGGATTCAGGTACCAACCTCATTTTCATGTTTCTCTCTCCCTGCTCCCATCTCCTCCCTCTTCTCCCTCTGTTTCTCTCAACCTGTTACATCATCTCTTCATTTGCCTCATATAATACAAGAAAGAATAAAGCCGGACACTTCCAGAATGACTTTGTTGGAGTTCCTACAACTGACCGTCTGCCCATCTGTGGCAGGAACAATCACTACACCAAGTGTATCTCACGGCTTAGGTAAGAAGCCTCTTGACCAAGTAGTAGTGGGGTTTCTACAGTATGTTCAGGAACCTAGAGGCAGGAGGACTAGTATCTTACAAATGACCAAAGTCTTAAGAAATGATATTTAAAAGCCCATCTCTTCTGTAATAACAAAAAATGATTAAACTAACCCACAAAAGAGGGAGAAAACGTCAATAAAGCATGAGTCATGTTGAAATTCTTCATCCTTCTGCATCATGAAGCCTGACAGCATCTCCCTCATTCCCATGGCAGGGATAATCTAACTATTCATTAGGCACAGCAACAAGTTTCTATCAAATTCCCAGTTCCATATAAATAATGCTAGGTTAAATTATGAAAACCTGTCAAACTGCTTCTAAAAACACAGAGGTTTTATATGTGTTGCTTTGCTTCTAAAGCTTGTAAACTGAGAAATATGCACATAAGAAGCACTTTAGTAAGAAATTATGCTAGCAAATGACATGTTTTCAGGAAAATAGCCACACAAACAGATACACTACAGGTCATGCAGTAAATGGTAGAAAACAGAAAAAAATAACAGAAATAAAAAGTGAAAGTAGAAGATATCAGATGTAAAATTAAGTCAGTTATATTCATTCCTTATAAAAATTAAATCTGAGCCAGACGGTGGTGTTGCACACCATTAACACCAGCACTTGGGAGTCAGAGGCAGGCGTATCTCTGTGAGTTCAAGGCCAGCCTGGTTTTGAACTAGAACAAAGCTGGTTCCAGGACAGCTAAGGCTACACAGAGAAACCCTGTCTCGAAAAACAAAAGGCAAAAAAGAAAATTAAATCTGATGAAATATATGCAGGCACACCAAACGATGCACTTCTGTCCTAGCAGAACTTTCCAGCATAAGGCAATATCATAAATCTTACTTAAATTGAAATGGCTAAGCGAAGTTGAAAGTAAAGGAATATGCAAAGGGATTGAGAAAATAGCCCAATAGTAGAGCCATCTGGCATGTGTAAGTCCCTAGGTTCCATCACCAGATGCACACATACACAAAGTTTTAATTAAAATTTCAACAAACACATGGAAATTTTGAATGGACTAGTAGCAAGCAGAATAATGGTCTTCACAGTATCAGGCCTTTCTATCTGAAACCTATTAATGCAGTGTTATTTGAGAAAATGCTTTTAGAAGATGAGAAGAGTAGTGTACTAACACAGGTAAATTGTTATCAATTTGATAATATAGTCAGTTAAAGTTTGGGCCTTTGCTTTTGTTTGTTTTTTTTTTTTTTAGACAATTTCTTACTATGTAGCTTTGGCTACCCTGTAACTCCTATATATACTGGGTCCTTGAACTCACCTAGATCCTCCTGCCTCGGCCCTTCAAGGGCTAGGATTAAAGCCATGTACCATAATACCCAGAAGTTAGAATTTTGAAATGGAGAGACTCTTTTTTTTTTTTTTACTATTTTTATTGAGCTACATATTTTTCTCCAATCCTCTTCCTTTCTCTCTCCTCCCCTTCTACCCTCTCCCATGGTCCCCATGCTCCCAATTTACTCAAGGAGCTCTTGTCTTTTTCTACTTCCCATGTAGATTAGATTCATGTATGTCTCTCTTAGAGTCCTCATTGTTGTCTAGGTTCTCTGGGATTGTGAATTGTAGGCTGGTTTTTCTTTGCTTTATGTCTAAAAGCCACTTATGAGTGAGTACATATAATGTTTGTCTTTCTGGGTCTGGGTTACCTCGCTCAATATGATGTTTTCTAGATCTATCCATTTGCCTGCAAATTTTAAGATGTCATTATTTTTTTCTGCTGTGTAGTACTCAATTGTGCAAATGTACCACATTTTCCTTATCCATTCTTCGGTCAAGGGGCACTTAGGTTGTTTCCAGGTTCCAGCTATGACAAACAATGCTGCTATGAACATAGTTGAGCACATGTCCTTGTGGTATGATTGAGCATCCTTTGGGTATATATCCAAAAGTGTTATTGCTGGGTCGTGAGGTAGGTTGTTTCCTAATTTTCTGAGAAATTGCCATACTGATATCCAGAGGGTCTGTACCAGTTTGCACTCCCACCAGCAATGGAGGAGTGTTCCTTTTACCCCATATCCTCTCCAGCATAAATTGTCATCAGTGTTTTTGATCTTGGCCATTATTACAGGTATAAGATGGAATCTCAGAGTTGTTTTGATTTGCATTTCTCTGATGGCTAAGGATGTTGAGCATTTCCTTAAGTGTCTTTCAGCCATTTTAGATTCCTCTTTTGAGAGTTAGTGGTTTAGGAGTTCATTCTGTTTGTGTGTTGCTTTCATAGGATAATGAATAAAGAAACTGCCTTGGCCTAGTTGATAGGGTGGAACTTAGGTAAGCAGAGAAGACAGAACTAAATTCTGGGAAAAAGAAAGCAGAGCCAGAGAGCCACCATGGAGCCTCTAGGTCAGACATGCTGAATCTTTCCCAGTAAGCCACAACCTCGTGGTGATATACAGATTAATAGAATTGGGTTAAATCAAGATGTGAGAGTTAGCCAATAAGAGGCTAGAGCTAATGGGCCAAGCAGTAATTTAATGAATATAGTTTCTGTGTGGTTATTTTGGGTGTAAGCTAGCCGGGTGGCCGAGACAAACAAAGCCCCCCCCCGTCCTTGTAACAAGTTAGTTCTCTGTTTGGTTTGTACCCCATTTTTTTCGTTGGATTATTTGATATTTTGATGACCAATTTCTTGAGTTCTTTGTATATTTTGGAGATCAGACCTCTGATGTGGGGTTGGTGAAGGTCTTTTCCCATTCTGTAGGCAGCCATTTTGTCTTTTTGACCATGTCCTTTGCTTTACAGAAGCTTCTTAGTTTCAGGAGGCCTCATTTATTAATTGTTTCTCTCAGTGTCTGTGCTACTGGGGTTATATTTAGGAAGTGGACTCCTGTGCCTATGTGTTCAAGTGTATTTCCCACTTTCTCTTCTATAAGGTTCAGTGTGGTTGGCTTTATGTTGAGGTCTTTGATCCATTTGGGCTTCAGTTTTGTGCATGGCAATAGATATGTATCTATTTTCATTCTTTTACATGTTTATACCCAGTTATGTCAGCACCATCTGTTGAATATGCTATCTTTTTTTCTATTTTACAATTATTTTTCTTTTTGTCAAAAATCAGGTGTTTGTGGATGTGTGGATTGATATCTGGGTCTTTGATTCGGTTCCATTAGTCCTCCTGTCTGTTTCTATACCAATACCAGGCTGTTTTCAGTACTGTAGCTCTGTAGTAGAGTTTGAAGTCAGGGTTTGTGATGCCTAATGTAGAGATTCTTATATCTCTATGGTCCCTAAACATTATTGGAAGTGTCATTACCAGAAAAACATAGGGACATTTATCACAAATACGAAGGTAATATGAGGCCTGAACAGAGACATTGAAAAGGCTGAATTCAGAGACTAGAATTGCCACAAGCCAAGGAATCCTAGCATCAACCCAGACCCCAGGAGAAATACAGATGTGTGCTGTGTGCATCAAAGTGAGAGCTGTGTGCCTACTCGGCTCCTCCCTGGCCAAGCACAGAGTCTTTGCTCCTGTGTGCATTTAGAGACATCCGAGAACATGTTAGAGCACACTACAGACATTTCCTTACCATATTTTCTTCATGCCTGGCTTGGTCATTCTACTCCATCTGATGTTTGCCTTGGGCAGCACTAATGTTAAACAATGACTGTTGGTGATTTTCAACAAATGTTTTGGTAAAAGTTAGTTAGCTCTGGATGGGATTGGGGAAGGACAAGCCCTGGAAATGGGGTATTCACAGGTCAGGCCAGATACTGACTATTTTTGGAGCACAGGTCTCTCTCACTTACTTAAGCTCATTTTGACTTCTCTGCTGACTGGCAGGCAGCTGGTTTTAACAGACACTGTGATGTCAAATCCGATGACTTTCAAAGCCGTCATAGAGATGATAAGAAGGACTGGAAATGGACAAATTAAAATGTCATAAAACTCATTGTTCTTATAAAGATTCCGTCATTTTTCTTTGTTTCTTGAATCATTGCAAGAATTTAGGTTCATTTTCAGATGACTGGCCAAGTAGACACATTGTCCCAAGTGTCCTCATTGTTCATTATGGGTGAGACATTTTCCAGAGCTCAGTCCATCACTCCAAATGCTTCTACGTACTAATGGCTTGGTCTCCAGACAGTCCTACTCTCAAAATCTGCTGGGACACAGTGCAAGTGTCCCCAGATATTAGAAACAGGCTCTATCAGGCCTTTCTTAAACAGCGTGGGGGACTTCTGGCTCTGTTTCTCTCCTGACATAAAATGACATGTATGGACGGCCCGTTGGTAACTTTTAATGGCATACACTTCCTCAACCAGGGTTCTTTAGTGAGATGGGATTGTGGGATATCTGAAGATGGTTTAAAGGGCACTGCCTGGTAACCAGGTTCTCAAATCTGATTTATATCATTTCAAGGGTTTCTGATATTCAACACATAAGACTAGCTCTCCACCTTCACTGGACACATTTCTTCTGCAAAATGAACAGAAATTATTGTCCAAATTTTTCCCAATGTGATTTTGAAGTGAAAAAAAATCCACGTGTAATACAAATGAGGCAAATTCATTGTTTGAAACAAATTCATCTTTTGTGTTTAGACACTTCAGTTCATACCCAGACAGGGGAAAATGTAGCTAATGTTCTGATAGAAAGGGAGAGGGACCCATATGTGCTGGCTTCTGTGTTCTTTTCCTTTTCTTCATGTACACTTTCTCACCAACTGCTCCATGCATAAATTTTCCTTATCTGAGACACTCTGGGGCTGTTTCCCACAAGCTTTGACATGCTTTTGAGAAATTGTTTCATTCGATTGGGTTAATTCCACCCTAAGGTATTAACCTAAGCGGTGTGGCTCTGGCCTTTGACGTGATCTTCCTGAGTGACTCCCGATTACTCACTCGGGCAGATTGTAGACACTCCGTCTCATTGAATCTGGGCTATCTTTGCCAAATCAAATCTGTAAAGTTCACTTGCGATTTAATGTATTGTTTTTGAGTCATCTTGACATTTTGACTTCGTAAGTGTAAACTGAAAACTGCATTTACTGGAAATTTGTTTTCAAAAATAAAGCAACATATGCCAGAGCCCTGATCTACGGATGCTTGATAAAATTAAGCAATGCCCATGAGAGAATGCTGCTGAAAGAAAACTTTAAAAGGAAATTTATCTGCGATATCTCTATGGTACATGAAAGAATAAGACTGTGTTAAACACCAGGAGAAAACATCCAAGGAAGATTACAAACTGCTGTAGTGGAGAACATATTTCCCTGGCAAACAGAATAACACCATGAAATACTAATTGCAGGAACTGACCAGTGTTGAAAGAATTTGACAAGAAGCTTGCCTTTATTTTAAAGTTGTGAATCTTATAAATAGACAAATTTCTTGGCTGCTGAGCTTGTATTGCATTAAGAAATCCATGGACCCAATTTAGTGGTACACACCCACACCTGCAACTCCAACACATAGGAGGCACAGGCAGGAAAGATGACAAGGTTCAGGCCAGCCTGGCCTATATAGTCAGAACCCATATCAGAAAGAACTGATGTAAACGGGTAGAAATTGACAGAACCTTTGGCATTCACGGAGGATTCTTTCTGTTAATGGCAGGTAATTAAAAATGAACACTTGCAAATGAGTAGCCTGAGCCCATACTTCACATTTTCCAGGCCCATGCATTCTGATGTTCAATGGCAAATAAAATGACTGAATAGAGCCAATGAGTAGTATTTTTATTGTTAGCATTTATTTGCTGTATAAAAGCATAGGCTTCTTTATTATGTCTTCATACATGTCTACCGCTGTACTTGACTCACATTCACTCCCCACTACCTCTCTAGTCCCCACTTCTCCCTTCTACTGCCCTCTTCCTCTTCTGAAATGTTGTCTCTTATACATTCATGTCATAACTATGTATACATGTGTCATATATATGCATACACATATATGAATGCATTATATATTTCACATATGAGAGAAACACGTGATATATGTTTTCTGGGTTGGAATTTGCATTGGTATAAATCTTGATTTATGGATACAAATTTAAGGTCAATTTTGTTATATGTATATGTATTTCTGATCTTGATTAAGGTATTGTAATTGTGTAGCTCATTTAAAAATGTAATGTATAATTAGGAAATATAGGTTGTTAATGGATCAATAATAGTCAAGCTTGTAGTCATGTTAGTTAGATTTTTCTAGATATATAGAGATATATTTCAGTTAGATAGGCATTCTTCATATCTTTCAAAGATGACAGAATATGGCATTTAATGTTTTAATAACTTAGGGCTTTTCATGACAATGAGACACATCTGCTCCTGGCAGCACCAATCTACATCAAGAAATAAATGGGCATTGAAGAGGCTCCTTATGGAGTTTGTTAGCCATTTGGACAAGAAACTGCTCTTGCCTGGACTGTTGCATAAACTGGACATAAAAAACCCATAGAGAGAGGACTGCTGAACTTGCCTAAAGGTGAGATGATCCTTCAGGGTTCCTGATTCATGAAAGAGTCTGCAAGACATTCTGCAGGATACAAAAGAAAGTAACTGAACTGTCTTTAAACTTTCTTGCTTTATAAAAAAGTCTACTGGAAACTATGGGCCTGAAGGCCAAAGATGGATGCCCCAATGGTACAAAAAAACTTTGGGTGACTGTCCAGACAGTGAGATGTCTCTGTCATTTCTAGAGTTTTGGAAGTTGCTTACTTCTTGTTTACTTAGGTAATATTATATCCTTCTGGGGTCTTCGATTGAGTTGAAAAATAGATAGATAGTTATAGTTTTCCTTTATCATGATAAAATAGATATAAATATTGTAACTGTAAGTCTTGCTTGATAACTGTTTTGTTATATGTAGTTTTACTATGCTAAAGTTAAAGCCTTCCTTTTTGTTTAAACAGAAAAGGGGAATTGGTGTAGGAGGTCCTTCTGTATTTGGGTTGCTTTCATTGGTTAATAAAGAGACTGCCTTGGCCTTTTGATAGGGAAGGACGCCGCCTGCATGAAGCTGCCAAGTCAGACACGCTGAATCTTTCCCAGTAAGCCACGACCTCGTGGTGACATACAGATTATTAAAAATGGGTTGAATCAAGATGTGAGAGTAAGCCAATAAAAGGCTAGAAATAATGGGCCAGGCAGTAATTTAATTAATACAATTTCCATGTAATTATTTTGAGGGTTAAGCTAGCCAGGCACTGGGAATGCGGCTCGCACCTCTTATTACACTGGGTTACTTCCCTAACATGGTCTTCAGTTCTTTTTTTTTTCCCTACAAATAACACAATGTTATTTTTCTTTAAAGCTAAATAAAACCAAAGTTGTGTGTCTGTGCATGTGTGTGTTTGTGTGTGTGTGTGTATCTACCTACCTGCCACATTTTCCTTATCCATTTATCTGTTGATAGCCATCTATACTGCAGCTGTAGGGTGGTTATTGTCACAAACACAATCTGTAGATATCTGTGTTACACGATGACTCAGACTCTGTCACTTATACACTTGGGAGTTTTTGCCTCACAAGCTCCAAGGCAAACAGTGGGCTGGGGGCTATAGCTCAGTGTTACAACAGCTATGTGCATGGTCCTCATGTGCATGCTTGTGCACACACACACACACACACACACACACACACTTTGGCAATTTGTATGTAGTAGTCATCAAGAATTCAAATAAACTGATGACATAAGTTACCTTTTTTCCTACTCCTTTCCCAATTTTTAATATTATAAAACTTCCATCCACTTAATTGTTCACATTGAAAGATATCAAGGGAATATAATACCTGTTATCTTCTTTTTATTTCTTTATTCTGTCTCTAATTTCTTCCCTCTTTGCACTGCCGAACTGTAATGTATAAAGTGCGTCTATGCGTGGTACCACAAATAAGAAATAGATATGAAGGCAGGGTCAAAAACAAATATGTAGTGTAATCAATGAGATTAGTTCTCAAAAAAGTCTCTTCCACACTAAAGCCTACCAACCATGAACCAGAAAACAGCTCTTGGTATTCTAGAAAGGGATAGAACAGATACATCACAGCTGTCTCAAGGCAAAACCAAAACTTTCATTTCAGAGAGCAGTGAGTTGTCAGTAATTGAAGTTTATCATAAAGAAACCTATATGCTATAATAACAGAATCCTGCAGAATTTCTTCAGAGACTCTGCAGCAGGGGAGTTTGTGGCAGTGGTGATCATTATGAAGAACAATTGAAAATAATCACACTGAAGCAAACAGTGCCTTTGCACTGAGGTCTGCAGCATACCCGTGGTCATAAAGGGAATTTCCAGACTTCTTCAGTAGGCTCAAAAACCTAAGGGGAGTTAATTGGGAGCAGTTTGGAGATCCATCAGTGTGTGGACATTAGTGAGTCTTTGTGGGCATGGTTGTGTTATCTGAGCTTTCAGGAACCATGCTTCCTAGAGGTCAAACAATGTCATAAAGTTACATACCCTCCCTGGATATCTTTTATACAAAGGGAACTTTTCCCAAGTGTGTATAAAAATCAGCTCTAAGTTTGTACCATGTCTCATACCAAAGAACTTTCTGGATGTCACAATAAAGATTAAAGCCTACACTCTAAGCTACAGCCGGCCACAGCAGAGCTGACCTCCTCTTAGGAAAGCTGACAGACGTGTTGATTTAAGACTAATTGGGAAACAACTCTGCTTCCTCACACTGGAAAGTAGGCATAGTGCAGTCATAGGAGAGATACAAATCTTCACTGGAAATAACAGAAAGTATGGAATTCCGGAGAGTTCAAGTACATAGAATGCTGTACAGTTTTCTGTGAGTATTTTTAAAGCAGGCATAACCAACGGGCATCTTGAACATTGCAAAAGGAAGAGTAGAATAAGTCATCCACAGACTGTCTGGCTTTGAGCAATGCAATTTCCTGGGACATGCTAAGATAAATTGCTCACGAGATTCAGTCCTTTATAAATGAATGAGTTACCATGTCGAATGGGACTATTAGCTCTAAGTAAATTAAAAGTTTTCTTTCTGAAGATAGAAAGTTGTGCTAGAAGTATGTTAGAGTCTGAGCTAGATCATAAATTAAGAATTACCGGAAAATCTACTGTGAGACTGTGTCTCCTTGAAATGACAGAGAAGCTACACCCATGATACTTCCTAACAACACGGCTGGCTAAACACGACCTGAACAAGGGCAATGCTAACAGACATGCTAATTTAGAGGGGAGGAATCTCACAGGGTTCCACCCCTAGACAAAGAACTACAAGCAAATAGTGACTGCTGAGAGAGAGAGAGAACACTAAATAGACACTGTTGCAAAACGGCATGAGTGGGACCTGGCAGGTGGCCATGATGGATGAGGGACAAACGTGGCCAGGCAGATAGTTTTAAGTTGAAAGTTTTATTGGGGAAAGGGAAGGGAGGAGGAAGAGAAGAGAAGAAAAGAGGAGAGGAGAAGAGGGGAGGGGAGGGGAGAAGAGGGAAAGGAAGGGGAGGAGAGGAGGAAAGGAGAGGAGAGGAGAGGAGAGGAGAGGAGAGGAGAGGAGAGGAGAGGAGAGAGAGAAGAGACAGGAAAAGCTTTGCCTGCCCCTTCAGAGAAACAGCAGGAAAGTGAGTGGGCAGAGCTTGTCTCTTAAAGGAACCTTGGCATCTGCATCCTGACAGCCATAGGACCCTGGGTTGGCTAGGGTATTACATGGGTTCATCCTGCCAGTTGACAGGAGCCAGCATTATACCCGAATCCCAACAAACACTGCACACATTGTATTGTGTGTGTTTGTGTGTGTGTGTGTGTGTGTGTGTGTGTGTGAGAGAGAGAGAGAGAGAGAGAGAGAGAGAGAGAGAGAGAGAGAGAGAGAGAGAATAATAATTAAATAGAAAGAGGCCATCAATTTGAGAAAGGGATTTTGGAGGGAAGGGACATGGGAGGCCTTGGAGAGAGAAAATGGAAATGATAGAATACTTTAATTAAAATTTTTGATAAAGAATGTTAAAACAGCAATACACCAGGCTTACACCTGAAAGGATATGGTCTTAGTCCTCTCCTGTATATTTTCTGGGAATCTCATGAACAAGATGGGTTAACCATGGTTTACAGTGAAGACATCCTAACTTCCTATATCCCTGTGTTCCTAGCTGTAGTCCTGCTAGGCTCATCTGGAGAACTACCCAATGATCTCATTTAAGTTGCTTAATAACTCCACTAGGATAATAATTTCAAAAGTCACCTAAATCCTGTCTGCGGTTGTTGTAAAAATGATAAAGTACAAGTCTCCCTTGAGAAGCTGATATCTATGCTTGGGCATGTCTTACTCTTTTCTTGAGCACTTCTCCGTCCGTTACCCTCTGTGCTTAAGATCCATGTTCAAACCCTCTTTTCATAAATGCTCATTCTGCTTCAAAACAGAAAGCGTATTGCCAAATTTTGTGTATAAATTGAGATTTAGTAGAAATCTGTTTATTAAGAGCACTATTGGAGCTGTATTCTCACTCTCTATGTAACCGTCACCATACACATACGGCTCTAAGTTTTGACAGTGTGTGTAAATGGCCACTCAGAATTCGAATCAAGACAATGTGGTTTAGCACCTACTCTATGTGTCTACAAAAGAATGTTTTATTTCCACTTCCTACAAAAGGAGTTTAGCAAAAAAATAAAAATACTTGTCTGTCATTTAGAATATTGAAGCATTAAAGAACAAGCTTTCTTGAAAGGAAACTATTTCTACTGACCTCTCCTAGGAACAACGAAATTCTTTTTTTTTTTTTGTCCCACAAGAATGGGTATTTATTTTGCCATATCCTTCCCATAAAATAACTAAACTCTTGAGACAGTACAGTACATTTTTGTTGAGGGTTTACCCATGAAAGAAAATGAGAGGTTCTACCTTTCCTTTTTAGGACCCTAGCCCAATAAAAAAAAGCAGAGGATAATGTAGCTGAATCAACACAATGAAACATTATTTAAACAGTAGAGATAATTATAAAAATAGTGTAAGTGCATGGACCATAACTGTCTGAATGCAACAAAAGGATGGCTATATGCTTTTTGCAATATTTATTTTTGACAGTTGGTGCATTTCAACAATTATAAAAGGAAACACAAAAGGTGGAAGCCATCGTATTAAATATTTTGCCCTTTTACCTTAATATTTTGATTTTTTTTGTCTTTCCAACATTTCTTTGACAAGCTCCCAAATTCCTGAGTCACCAGGAGACAGCCTACCTCCCGTGTACTGTTTCTTGCATGCAATAGCTGAGTGAGCACGCCAATTAAGCTGAGGTTTCTTCTTTGCTTAAAATGAAGTTATTGGCTCTTACGTTAAGAGTTGTTTCTTATCTGGTAATGTCTCAGAGCACATAATCAAGTTCTTAAAACACCACAAATAAACACACCAAGATTTCATAATTTTAGATTAATGTATAAGAGAGTATAGTTTAGTAAGGGAAAATTTAACTTTATCTTTATAGATAGTGAACGATATTGAAACTACAGTCACACTGTTATTATCAGTTGACCCCCCAATAGCTATAACTGTAGTAAGGATGTGTGGCGCCTGCAGCAGGCACGGCTGGAAGAACTAGATGGTGAGTGTTTACATCTTGACCCATGAACATGAAGCAGAGAGAGCAAACTGGGGATAGGGTAAGATCCTAAGTTCCCAAAGTCCACCCCACAGTGACATATTTCCTCAGCAAGGTTGTACCTCTTAAGCCTCCCTAAATACCACCACCAATTGGGAACTAAGGGTCCAGTGACATAGGCCCGTGGGGGACATTGTCATCTAAGCTGTAACTCGCAATAAAGACTAAAGCAAAGATAATACAACAAAGTCCGAAAAAACGCAGAAAGTGGGCCTTTTGACTTGCCCGCCTTCTTGCTGTCCTGCTTTATCTCTTCTAGCTGTGCCTGTGTGGTTGAAGAATTTTTACTGTATTTGTTGATTGTTTATTTTTTGGTGAGTCTATTCCTGCTTCTCAGTTCTTTCTAAGGCACTTAACATGCCTAATTGTACAAATACTTTAGGGTAGGAGAATGTTAGTATTTTGCCAGTTTTCTTCCAGGATTCCCCCAGTGACTCTCCCTTTAATTGTACTGTTTTTAAACAGACAGAAAATATAAATGTGTGTCCAAATGGGGCCAAAATTTCCTTAATAAATGTTTTGTAAACTTTCAATGTTATAAATAACAAATATTCAGATATACATCTTTTAAAATGTTAAGTTGTTTTGTTGTTTCATTTATTTGAATGTCACTCTTTATTTTTGTGAAAATTAAATCTAATCTCTTAGTTTATGTTCTGAGAAGGGTGCTTAATACCACTTCCCAATTCCCTTCTTTCCATAGTTCTTGATCATTAGAATAAGAAGTTAAAAAATTATAAAACAAAGATGTTCTTCTAGTCCTTATAGCTCTTGTTATAATTATTCTTTTTCTTGTCATGAAAGCAGGCAAAGAGATCATGTAATTTAAGTGAAGTTCCAAAACATCCTCACTTTCTGTTTAAAATTTCCTTTGTTGATCTGAGAAGATATTTCCATGGGTCAAGAAGATATTTCCAAGGGTCAAGTGCTCATTGGGTCACTGTGCAAACACGAGGACCTGAATTTGAATCCCCAAACCGACATAACAGCTTGGCACAGCAACATGTGCCTGGAATGCCAGTACTGGGGCAGAGATAGTCAGTTCTTGGCTGCTCATTGGCTAAGTTTTTCTGAAATAATGAGCTTCAGGTTGAGTAAGAGACACAGACTCACAAATAGAGT
Organism: Ondatra zibethicus; assembly: GCA_004026605.1. Taxonomy (NCBI): domain Eukaryota; kingdom Metazoa; phylum Chordata; class Mammalia; order Rodentia; family Cricetidae; genus Ondatra; species Ondatra zibethicus. The sequence continues at coordinate 959 of PVIU01023217.1, read as the reverse complement.
AGAGAAGTTAACAAGAAAGGACCTCCTGACATCACCTTCTGCCTCCACATGACCTGCATGGGCAAGCACTCCCACACTCACACTGTACACATATATTCTCATCCTCAACCATGCATGCACAACACCACACACACACATACCTCAATATTAAAAACTCATTGCTTACACTTGGTTTAGACAATCTGAGGCAAGCTAACAATGGAAGCTTTTATAATAAGAGTAAACATAACATAAAATAAAAAGCCAAATATAAAATAAACAGAAAGGATAAAACAGGTTTTCTTCTAGAAAATAATGCATGTTTTTCTGTATTTGAAGTAACCCTGGGCTGGAGAGATGGCTCAGTGGTTGAGAGCACTGGCTACTCTTCCAGAGGTCCTGAGTTCAATTCCCAGCAACTACATGGTGGCTCACAACCATCTGTAATGAGATCTGGCACCCTCCTCTGGCATGTGGGCATACATGGAGGCAGAATGTTGTATACATAATAAAAATATATATCTTTAAAAAATAAAAAAGAGGTTACCCCATTTTATTAGACACTGCAACTTAGTTGCAAATTATTAAATCCTCTCAGAGGAAATGATTTTCATTTTTTCTTGTTGTATTTTCTATGTATGGGTGTTTGCCTTCATGTCTGTCTAAGTATCACAGACATGTAGCACCAGCAGAGGCCAGAGGAGGAGCTAGAGGAACAAAAAGCTGTGGGCCACCATGTGGGTGCTAGGAACCAAACCCAGGTCCTCTGGAAGAGTGGCCAGTGTTCTTAACTGCTAAGCTAACTCTCCACCCCAGGGAATCATTTTCATATGAAATGGGAGTAAAGGTTAAGTGCTATTTATATTTTGAAAGCCAATGTTTCTACATAAAAATTCAAAACAGTTTAGTCACACACTGCACAGTTTGTGAGTGTGGCTTTTGACCTTAGTCATAAGCACATTTTAAGAAGAATGATTGTA
>PVIU01023216.1:0-27853 GCA_004026605.1 Ondatra zibethicus | reverse complement strand
GATCCTCCTGACTGAGCCTCCCATTGAGCTGGAACTACCGTGGGTGCCACCACACTCACTTAGAGTGCATTATAATAGCAAGGACATATTTCTTGTCAAGGACAAACTTGGAGTCAGTCTGTTAATTTAATGGACCTTAAGGTTTAGGAGGGTCAAACACTGAAAGCATGTCATATACATTTCTAGGCAGCCCCACTAACAAAACATCCACAACAGCTCAGCAGACCCTTGCCCTGGACAGTGTGGGATGAGCATAATTTGGCAGCTTTGTCTTGTGCACGCCCTGATATCATTTCTCAGCTCCTGGGGTCTGTCATTATAGCAGACACATCCTGCCTATTCCAGACTAGTGTTAGGCAGCATCCTTTCTTTGCAGAGGGAGAATAGGCCAGAAAACCCAGCGGCATTCTTTCAGCAGGTTAAGGAAGGTTATCTAAGTGGGAAGGCTCGCTGAGATGACTGTCAGCTGGGGAAACTACCCAGCCAACATGGGATAAAGCGATTGATGTGGTTAATTGACCACCTCGGTCTTGGCACAGGATGTGAATAAAGGCAGTGAGGAGCTTGACCCTAAATCAGTCACCTGTGTCATGCTACATTTTATAGAGAAAATAGTTTTTGCTTATGAACTTTGTTCCATATGCAATCTCCACATACACACACACACACACACACACATACACACACACACACGCACACACACACACACACAAACACACACACACAAAACACACACAGCGCAACACACACACACGCACACACACACACCCCCCCACCAGGAAGGTGCTAACAAGTCAGCTAAGATCAAAGAACTAGTGAATGCAGCAACTGAGAATAGAGATTAGCACTTTCAGCTTCATAACTGAATTATTTCATCTGCATGGCACCATTGCTTTGTAATAGTTAAAACACATTTGTTTAGAAGTCAATATAGGAGTCGAGATTGCTCCTGCAGTCCGGTGAAGGAGTTCTACTCATCAGGAGACCTTTAGTTTTATGAGAAGTTGTAAGGGCTGAAAGAGCCTGGGAGTGTAGACAAACAAGAAAGCACATCCACGTGTCTTGAAGCCACCTGGAAGGAGTCACAGGGAGTCTGCAGAACAGAAAGTCTAGATAAGGCAGCGTCTTCAAGAAAGCAACACTTCCATGTGTGAGCGAAGGGTCTTGAGAGATGGATTGGAGGCTGAGGATGCTTGGCTCCCCAGCAGCAGGTGTGGGTGACTGAGAACAACATAACTCCTATTGGAAAAGTAGAAGATAATTTTGATTTAAACATTGAAAGTCTGATACATAAAAACATTAAATTGTACACATTTGTAGGGTACCAAGCGATGTTTTAATAAACATTTATATTGTATGATATTTAATTCATGTTATGCATGTTTATCTTCTAAATATCATTTGTGGTAAAAGAAATCTAAAATACTTTAAAAAAAGATTTTCTTTATCAATAGACTATTGACAGTTTCAGTTTGGGTTGTATTTCCCACTAGAATATGAAGGCATTGGGAGTTTTAAAATCTTTTATTTTTTGAAAAATTAGTGTGTATTCATGATGTATGTTTGTGTAAATTCGTGCTATTGCATGCTGCAAGTGGAGGTCAGAGAGCAACTTTGTGGAATTATTTCTCTTCGTCCACCTTCATGAGGGTTCTGGGGGTCGAACTCAGGTCAGCAGGTTTGCACGGTGAGCTCCTCACCCACGGAATCATCTCACCAGGTCAAATTTTGGTATTTATATCTATTTTGAAATACTATTGAGACTCTGATTTTGAAGTGTCCTGTGGTCAGAATGCCACTTCATTGGGTGGGGCTGGGAGTGTGTCAGGACTGTGTAAGGGTTGTGGTGGGGCCTGGTCTGGAGCCATGGGACCATCTTTGTTATTTCTGTCTTTGGTATGAGATTCTCTCTTCTTTCTCTCTCTCTCTTTTAAAAATTGCATTTATTTATTTATTAATTTATTTACTTGTGCATGTATATGTGTGGGTGCACGCTGTGGCTCACTTGTGGAGACCAGAGGATGACTTAAGAGATCAGTACTCTTCTACTAGGTGGGTCCTGGGAATTGAACTCAGTTGGTCAGATTTGGACGTGATTTTACCTGTTGAGCCAGTCCATCTGCCCTATCAAAAGATGCTTGCAAAACTCCATCACCAGCATGCCCTTTCTGGACCCCACAGGCTTTTCTCCATCCACCGAATAGTTGCGTGTCAGATCATTTATCACCAGACCTGTTTGTTTCTGTTTTCTTGGTAGCTTCATCCTGTGACTTCCTGACCTTGTTTTTAACCTTTCTAGGTTCCTTTTTTATTTATCTTGGGCTCCGAATTCCTCTCTGTATAATGTCACCACGATGTGACCACTCAAGGTGGACAAGCTGAGCTGATGGGCTTCATCCCTTTCCCTCCTTTGTCTTATTTTTCTTATCTTCCTCTTCCTCTCTATTAATAAATACTTGAGTCATTGAAAACTATGCGACAGGCATTTCCTTAGCAGGAGATAGATTCTAGAACAAAAGCTTAAAACATCAAAGATGAAATAGTGAGGCCTGCAGCCGGGGCTGTCTGCGTGCCAACTCTGTGTTGTCTATATTTGCTTATCATTTGTTATTGCCTTCATATTTTAATGTAAATATATTCATTTACCTTACTTGAACTAATTTTTGTATGGATTTATATTAATGCTGAAAGACTAAAACCATTGAAGGGTTACATTGAAATATTTCACTCTATTCCCAATGGTAGGACTGACTGAAAATTGACTTTTATATTCAGTGCGTTAAGACCAATTGTACTTTCTTAGGAAGATCACTGTATCCAATAAAAATTTGCCTCTTCCTTTCGTTGGCAGGGTTTTGTCATGCGGACAATATAAACCAAGTTTTCTTTTTCATAATTTGCATTTCTTTAAATATTTGGAGACAGTTTCTTTGGTGTCTTCTTTCATCTGGATCAGCACTCTGGCTTCCCTTGATCCACGTGACGGGAGCCTGGTGCATGCTGGGTGCTCTAGATGCTCATCTTGGCCTTTTTCATCGCGGGCCCCGTTCTCCCACCGCACTTGGCTTTTGAGTCCTTGCTTATACCCATGTCTTTTCCCCTCTCCCCTTTTCTTCCCTCTTCTCCTCTTCCTTGTCATCTCATATTTTTTTATTTTGAAATATTAAGACATTCTGAAAAGTACATAATGTGAATACACAGCTTGATAAAAAACAGTTAGGAGAGAGCATTCCGGCCTAGTGCCACGAAGCCCTCCTGTAATCCAGGGTTGGGGAGACAGAGGCAGGAGGACCTGGAGTTCAAGGCTGGCCTAGATCTGCTTCCTTCCTTCCCCCCAAAGCAAATATTCTACCCATCATGTCCAGCCTGCAGCCCAGAGTAACCATGAAAGTGAACTAACAAGTTTCTAAGCCTATTTAAGCCACTGTGTGATTTTTTTTGACCTGGCCTGCCCCCAATTTGATTGCATGCTTTTCAAGAATGAATATTGTAGATGGCAATGTCGTATCACAGTGTCCAAAGTTTGGGTACATCTTCCAGGCCAAGAACTAGAATACGCCTACTCCACCTTGGGTTTTTGATGCCTCCCTCCTTTCTGCTTCCTGTGACAGCACCTGTGCACATCCTGAAATATACTTTTGTTTCCCCTGTCCTTGCACTTTGCTTAAACGAAATTGTACTGTCTGCTTCCTGGTCTTTTCTTACTGTTTGATAAGCCTTGTGCTGTTTCTTGTCTAGAGCTGCAGTTCATGTTTATTTTACAGTATTCCATTTTATAAACATATCAGTGTACCCATTCTCCTGGTGACCAGCCCCCTTCTTAAAATTTTGTTTATATGTATAAAATCTTCTATGTGTGAAGGTGCCCTTGAATACCAGAAGAGGACATCAGATCCTTTGGAACTGAAGTCACAGGTAGTTGTGACCCTTCCAGTGTGGGTGCTGGGAAGTGCACTCTGGTCTTCTGCGAGAGCAGGGCCCACTCCAAACTAGTGGGACCTAAGATTGTACTGAGTTTTGAGGTCCGTCACACTGTTAACTCCACTGATGCTCTTACCCCTTGATTATCTGTATGAGTGGCACATCTGATTTGCTTTTAGGGAAAGTGATCCATTCACTTAATGCTCTGCTTAAATGACTCAACTCCATTAACTTTCATTAGCGCCCACTTGAGAAGGTAGTGATGAGACACACTATCTAGTTCACATATCTGCCAGCTGCTGGACACTGCAAGTGTTGCTATCAACTCAGCCTGCTGGCACTCTGTTGGGGCTGTTCAAGGCCATCGAGAGCTGTGTCTCAGCTTCCTGCAGCTGCTGAGAGAAATCACCAGAGTGTTTAGTCTTGCAAACATGGAGGCTAGAGGCCAGTTTCTCCAGGCAGAGGAAAGTGTCAGCAGGCTTTGCTTTCTCTAGAGGCTTGCCTAGAGCAGTGGTGTCCTGTCTTTCTTGGTTCTTGTGGCTGTCAGTATTTTCTGGGTTGTGAGCCTTATTGCTGTACCTCTGCTCTGTGGGTGTAGTGCTGTCTCCTCCTGGTCTAGTTCAATCTTCCTCCAGCTTCTTATCAGGACAAATAATGGTATTCAGGCCTCAAGAGGATGATAGGGGTAGAATTCCCAACTCAGGTAAATTAATCCACAGCTTTATGCTGTACGTGGGTATTTCATGTGTGAAGCCTCTTTGCCATGGAAGATGACGTTGATAGGTGGCAGGGATTAGAATCTGGAACCCAGGGGACCGTTACTTGGCCTAAATAGGCTGCCAACCTAGTATGGCACAGAGTGAAGCTATGTTCCAGACAAATCCCTGAAGGAGTTGTTGGTGAACCCAGCTGGGACTGTGAGCCAGTGGTTACCTTGGAAGAGAGTCCTGGGCAAGATTCCAAGTAGGACTCCTTCAAGATGGACAGAGTGGCAGTTGCCAAGTGAGAGGAACACAGACACATCAAGGCACAGTGTGATTAGCAGTGTGCAGCTGATCGATCACTTTTCAGATATACCATCAGATTTGCTCTCCCCACTTTAAGCTCAAGATTATTTTGTCTTGAACTGCATATTTAAATTCTAGAAAACCAAGGGAAATTTGAACAAGAATGTCTGTCCAGTATGACAGCACCCCCCTTTCTTAGTCTCCACAAGTCTTAGATGGCATTGTTGGGAGTGCACACATTGTCTGGACATGGCCCACTGACATTGCTTGCTTTGCCTCCAGAGTTCTCAACTTTAGAGCCAGCAAGAAAGTTGAAAGGTGGCTCTGTGGCACAATGGATAACGCATTGGACTTCTAGTGACAAAAAAAAATGGAGAGGAAATTGGCAGTGTTCAGCACACAGTGTCACTTCATATGCCCTGTTTTTTAAAAAGACTTATTTATTATGTGTGCAGTGTTCAGCTTGCGCACCAGAATAGGGCACCAGACCTCATTACAGATGGTTGTGGTTGCTGGGAATTGAACTCAGTACCTCTGGAAGTATTCTTAACCTCTAAACCATCTCTCCAACCCACATGTTCTGTTTTATGCTGATGTGTAATGATAGTAAGTCATTAGGACCACTCTCTAAAGTTTCGGTATATTTAAAGACCGTGGATGGAAGCTGTGATTATGAAGCGATGTTCAAATGTTTTAAAAAATAGGAAAAAAATCTCCAGGTTCACAAACGTTAACTCTCAAGCTCACATACAGTGTTGTTCTAGATCAATACTATGGAATTCCAGTAGAAGGAATTTTACCTTTGCCTCTTCGAGCCCACTAGAACTCACAGCTTTCATTGTTGTTCAACAGGCTTTTGGCTAGGTCACCACCTTCAAGAGCAACTTCGTGAAGAGGCTGTTTGCGGAGATTCCTGTGGCCAGCAGCCCTATCACCACCAGATGGCAGCCAAGCCCAGCCGGGGACCAGGAAACCTGTTCCTCTGCGTTGGAAGGTTCTCTCTCCCTCAGACATCCTTGGATCTTCATCATTGCTGAAGATGGCACCAGCAGCAGACACCCTAAGGCTCAGTGAGCTCAGGTTTAGGATTTCAGTGAGTTTTCACACTAAGATAATTTGCTGTTCCTTATGAGAAAAGTCCAAGTGCAGGGGCTCCCACAGACCATGCTGTTTCTGCCCTTTCTGTAGTGTAGTGGTTGTCATGTTTATACATATTTTGTGCTTTAAATATGCTCAGAGACTATATATGCATATATGTGTGTGTGCACGTATATATTCATATATACTTATATATGTATGTATTTCTGCCCTATATGAATATGCTTTTGCTTTGAAGACTCTAGAACAGTGGTTCTCAACCTTTCTAATGCTCCTTTAATACAGCTCCCCATGCTGTGGTGACCCCCCAACTGTAAAATTATTTTGTTGGCACTTCATAACTACTGTTGTAGCTTTGCTGCTATTGAGAATCATAATGTAAATATCTGATGTGCAGCACCAAAGGGGTCACAGCTCACATGCTGAGAAACGCTGCTCAAGGATATTAATGGCTTTGGTAAGGTTCCTGGACATGCAAGTCTGGAAAAATATATATTGTAATTTCCATTCTTCAGGAACAGACTTATCCACCAGTCATCTAACAGCTTAGTTCCTGCTCTGCTCTTTAAAGGTCCCGTGCAATGTGACTTAGCATCTTTCCTGTTTTTCCTCCTTCCCTCCGTCCCTCCCTCCCTCCATTCCTCCCTCCCTTCTTCCCTCCCTCCCTCCCTCCCTCTCTTTCTTTCTTCCTATCCCCCCCAGCCCCTTTTCTTTTGAGACAGGTCTTTCTAGATAGTCCTGGCTGGCATGAAACTCACTATGTAGTTCAGGCAGGCCTCAAACTTTGCACAATTCTCCTACCTCAGCCTTCCAAGGGCTGAGATGGCAGATGTGAGCCACTGTGCCCTGCTCAGCATGCTTGTTAAGACAGATGTTGACAGTGGTACCAGCTTCTTTCTGAGATACTGTGATTCTGAAGACTGCAAAGGAACTCAAATCTTCACAAGCCGAGGGGTTTCCCACATCAGGACAAGTAGGAACACCAGAATTTACCTGACGGTGGCAGGGGGAGACTCAGGAGCATAGGAAATCTTTTGTATTCCCTCTAATTGAGGAAGTTTGGAGAGTCATTGTTTTAGGAAAATTCTTGCTAAAATTAGGGGCTTCCTGGCACCTTCTGAGCTTAAAATGAATGCACCATTTGTTTCTTAATAAAGCAGTGTGTGAAAAACTGGAAACCCCAAGCAACAGATTGCTAATCCAAAGGAGTTTAGAAGAGCCCGTTCCACTGTCTCCTTCAGCTGATACTGAGACATAACATCATATACACGGACTCTAGACACTTTGCTGGAGGTGTTTCATTTTATTTCAGAGGAGCAAATTCGTCCCGTCTGCAGAGACATCGATCTGCTCTATCTGCACAGGGGTTAGTCTGTAGCTGTGCACAGAATTGTCATCTGCTTTCTGAGGCTGGAGACCGACAGCTTCCAAGTGCAGCCTTTGCTTTTTTCTTTTTAATTTATTTATTTTATGAACATTAGTGTTTTGCCTTCATGTATGTCTGTGTGAGGGTGACAGGTCATCTGGAACTGGAGTTATAGACAGTTGTGAGCCGCCATGTGGGGGCTGGGACTTAAACCTGGGTCCTTTGGAAGAACAGTCGGTTCTCTCTCTCTCTTTCTCTCTCTCTCTCTCTCTCTCTCTCTCTCTCTCTCTCATGGTATGCATATGGATGTTGCAAGAGGCGCACGGGCTGCGTTCCTGGCACCTGGCTAGCTTATACCTGAGAAAATTACACAAAAACTGTATTAATTAAAAGACTGCCCGGCCCATTAGTTCTAGCCTCTTCTTGGCCAACTCTTACATCTTAAACTAACCCATATCTAGTAATCTGTGTATCACCACGAGGATGTGGCTTACCTGCATGAGTCTAACCAGTGTCCATCCTGGGCCGGAGAAAACATGGCGGCTGCTACACTGCCTTCTCTCTCACAGCATTCCGTTCTGTCTACTCTGCCCACCTAAGGGCTGCCCTATTAAAAGGCCGAGGCAGTCTCTTTATTTAACCAATAAAAACAATAGAAATACAAAAGAAACTCCTACACCATATGGATGCTAGAGAACAACTTTGTGGAGTTGCTTCTTTCCTTCGCCTCATGTGAGTCCCAGGGACTGAACTCAGGTTGTCAGGCTTCTTCTTTACCCACAGAGCCATCTTGTTGGCTTTGAGCGTGGCTTTTCGTCTTAGTCAAAGTTTCCATTGCTCTGAAGAAATGCCATGACCACAGCAACTCTTATAAAGGAAAGCATTTAATCGGGACTGACGCAGAGTTCAGAGGGTTAGTTCATTGTCATCATGGTGGGAAGCATGGTGGCACATAGGCAGACGTGGTGCCTGAGAGATCGCAGAGTTCTATCTCTGGACCAGAAGACAGCAGGAAGGGAGAATGACACTCACCCTGGCTTGAGTGTCTAAGATCTCGAAGTCCATCCTAGTGACACACTTCTTCCAACAAAGCCACACTAACTCTAGCAAGGCCACACCTAATAGTGCTGCTGCTTATGGGCCTGTGGGGCCATTTTCATTCAAGCCACCACACTTTTCCTTTGTCATTTGAGGTTCTGAGGCCTAGTCTTCTCTCTATATTCTTCTAAAAAATTGGCCAGTGGTTTGAGGCAATTAAACAAAGAGACACATTTCATGTTTACACCCTTTCTCCTCCCTTTAATTAGTGTCCATCTTTTATCTTTAGAGCCCTGGGAACTGGGGTTCCAGGATCTAAGAACATGACAGTCTGTCAAGTTCATAGCTGTTCAAATGCAGAAAGGATTTGTTACATGTCTAGAAAGGTCAAGCTTTGCTAAAGGTCCCTTGACCCAGAAAAAAAAATATATATCCACTATAAATATAAAAGTAAATATCCATCATATATGCATACATACAAATTTATATATAAATATATTATATAATACATATATAATACAATATATACATATATATAATGGGCATTTAGGTTTTGATATACATGGTAGATATCTAGTATTTGTGGGTGGTTTGACAGGTATTCCACAGAAGCAAAAAATCTGGTAAAGGACTTTCTTAATCTTGATAAGTGAATATGTTCTAGTTTCATTTATGTTGCTTGAAAACACTCTTATAGAAAACAACTTAGGAGAGGAGTGGTTTATTTGGCTTACAACTCCACCAATTTGGGTAAATCAAGGCAGGGACTTCAGGCATCTAGTCACACCACATCCAAGGGTGAGAGGGAATAAATGCAAGCGTGCATGCCTACTTGCTTGTTTTCTTGTGCTTGGTTCAATTTCTCTACCCATTCATAGTTAAGAATCCCCTGCCTAGGGAATGGTGCCACCCACAGTGGGCTGGGTATCCCCACACCAATTAACTTAATTAAGACGGTCTTCTACAGGCACACCACGTGCCACCCACAGACCATCTCTCATTGAAACGCTCTCCCCAGGTGACTCTAGACTGTGACAAGTTGACAGCTGAAGCTGACCACCACAGAAAACATGAAAAATATTGATGTAAATAAAATTGACTTCTGTTTCTTAGACAGCATTTCACTGTTGCTATTGCCAACTACCTTTGCACAGCTTTCTATAACAGGAAGGAATAGTGGCAAAGTGGTACCCTAAGGGTCATGTGGTGAAGGCCAGTGACTGGTAACACAAGCATCCTACAGTGATGTCTGAGCAGGGTGATATAGTGATGTCATTGCTTGGGAAGATGCTCCTTGCAGTACCCTTCAAGCTACTGAACTATTTCTACCTATTCTTTTTCCCCCCATTTCAAAACCTTTAATTAAGAAAAATCCCTCACAGGTGTATACAATTCTTTTGGTTTCAATTAATTCCAGAGGTAGTCTTTTTGGCTAGCAAGAATAGCATCACAACAGCCAAGACAGAAGAACTGATAAAGATTTCTTACCTACAGGAGAAAAGAACTTGGGAGTCATTTCCAAAGCAATACTTTTTCTAAGGGAAGCTTGGGGTTTTATTTAGGGAGTCTGGACACATTCATATAGAGCTCTGTTATTTCTAAGCATATTCAGTTAACAAGTCCACTTCTGAACATGGTCACAATGTAAGAGCAAAGACATGTATGGGCATTCTTATCTCAAAGTCATATAGTAACATATATAAATTACAAAAATGGTGTAAAGAAATGCCTCTGGCATGCTCATCTTGTACCACAAGATCTTAGCTGAGAATCAAGTAAATGACCCAGAAAATAGATTGTTTTGGAGCCTATGTTGCCTGTCAATCATGATATTTGAACTGAAAGGCAGATGTTTTGATGCCACAGTTCTCACAAAGGCAAAGGACAAAGAACACAAATATAGAAAACATCAAGTCAATTATTAGCATGGTGGCTGCTGCTCCTAGTTGGATGTCTATGCTTTTACCTGTATAAACTCTACACCCAAAGAAGAATGCTTTCCATAGGTGCTTGCTATAGAAAACCACAGCGGACATAGGCTTCCCTTTCAGAAACTACTAGCCTAAGACTAGGTACAATGAGCTGGCCCAATTCAGTAAGTCAAATTCTAGAATCTAAATCAAAAGCACACTACTTAAGTTTTTCATGCCTAGGTATGTCCCTCCTTCATGCTCCCTGCCCACTAATTGCATGAGAGACAGTAAGGTATATGGCTGTTTAATTACTTCAAGAGGAAAATCTTATCTCATTTTCATTTGTTTAGCCAAAGTCAATTAGCTACCTGAGGCAAAAGTCAACACAGTATGAGAACCTACATTTTCTGTCTTCAATTAAATGTTCTGTGATTATTTTTATGACCTCTTTTTCTTTAATTGTTATTGTTACATATATGTATAAGTGTATAGATACAGCTCGTTGAGTCTGTTTAGTGTTACTTGTATTTGATTTCAGGACTGACCAATTGGTATTAGATAGCCAATTAAGGGGCTCCTCCTTGAGGAAGATTATCTTCATCTCCCATTCCCAGCATTCTTTAGTTGCCTGTAGATCTTTGTTAAGAATAGTGCCCCATAAGGTTTCCCTCTTCCATGCAGGTATTGGTATTGTACTCAATAGTATCATACTCATTCTTGTCTTTTAGGTAGCTATATTGTTGAGGTTTAGTGGGTGAAGCTTGTCATTTCTGGGAGACAATAATCTTACAGCAGACTTCCTAGCTCTCTGACTCTTGCAATCTTTCTACACTCTCATTTGAAATCTTCCTTGAGCCTGAGGTGCAAGAGTTCTGGTCCAGATGTATTCACTGTAACTGAGCACCCCGTGATCAGTTGTTCCCTGGAGTCTGACCAAATGTGGGTTTCTGGTTTTTAAAAAAGGGTTTATATTGAGCTATATTTTTCTCCCCTCCCCTCCCTTCTTCTCCTCTCCCCTTCTACCCTCTCCTATGATCCCCATGCTCCCAAGTTACTCAGGAGATCATGTCTTTTTCTACTTTCCATGTAGATTAAATCCATGTATGTCTCTTAGGGTCCTCTTTGTTGTCTAGGTTCTCTGGGATTGTGAATTGTAGGCTGATTTTTCTTTGCTTTATGTCTAAAAGCCACTTATGAGTGAATATATATGATATTTGTCTTTCTGAGTTTGGGTTACCTCATTTAATATGATGTTTTCTAGATCCATCCATTTGCCCACAAATTTCAAGATGTCATTATTTTTTTCTGCTGTGTAGTACTTCATTGTGTAAATGTACCACATTTTCCTTATCCATTCTTTGGTCGAGGGGCATTTAGGTTGTTTCCAGGTTCTGGTTATGACAAACAATGCTGCTATGAACATAGTTGAGCACATGTCCTTGTGGTACGATTGAACATCCTTTGGGTATGTACCCAAAAGTGTTATTGCTAGGTCTTGAGGAAGGTTGTTTCCTAATTTTCTGAGAAATCCCCATACTGATATCCAAAGGGGCTGTACCAGCTTGCACTCCCACCAGCAAGGCAAGAGTGTTCCCTTTACCCCACAACCTCTGCAGCATAAGTTGTCATCAGTGTTTTTGATTTTTGCTATTTTTACAGGTGTAAGATGGAATCTCAGAGTTGTTTTGATTTGCATTTCTCTGATGCCTAAGGATGTTGAATACTTCTTTAAGTGTCTTTCAAACATTTTAGATTCCTCTGTTGAAAGTTCTTTGTTTAGGTCTGTACCCCATTTTTTACTGGATTATTTGTTCTTTTGATGACCAATTTCTTGAGTTCTTTTTGCTTTACAGAAGCTTTTTAGTTTCAGAAGGTTCCATTTATTAATTGTTTCTCTCAGTGTCTGTGCTACTGTTTAGGATAATAAAGAAATATTGGTTAGTATAATTACCTAGTATAATCGACCTTGTAGCTACATTAGGTATGTTTTCAAGGTTAAACAATGATATAATTTAGATAGATAGGCCATCTTCAAACACTTCAGAGATCTATAGAATATGACATTTAAGATGTTTTAATAACCTAGGTTCTTCTTTTTGATGACAATGAGACATGTCTGCTCTTGGCAGCACCAATATACTTCAGAGAAAATAATGGACATCAATGAAACTCCACATGGAGTTTACTTTCTTTGTGGTAAAAGTAAGACACTGGTTAAGAAAATGCCCATGCCTCAACTGTCCTAATTAGACAAGGAGGACACAAAATATCCTGCTTCACAGAAAAGTCTGTTGAATATGCTAGGCTTGTAGGCTGAAGATGGATGCCCCAACATTGCAGAGGAACTTTGGGTGACTGTCCAGGCAATCAGCTGTTTCTGTCATTATTCACATTTTTTGGAAGTCACTTGCTTGCAGTTCAGCTTACTCAGTTAATATTATTTCCTTCTTGGGTCTCTGAGGGAGTTGAAGATTAGCTAGCTATAGTTTACCAAAGCAAGTTGTGATAGAAAATAAATTAGGTATAAGACTTTGGACTCACCAAGATAGGATAGATATAAAATATTTTCTCTGAGTTTGTCAAATGCAAATAGACATTGTTGATGTATTTATTGCCTGTATATATTGCATATAGTCATTATACTTATTGTATATAGTTTTCTTATATTAGTGATAGCCTTTTTTTAGACAAAAAAGGGGAAATGTAGTGGCATTTCAAATGTATTTTAAAAAATAAAGACTGCCTGAAGATCTGAGAGTAAAACAGTCCCACTGGTCAGCCTTACAGACCAGATTATGGTAACACACACACCTTTAATCCCAGTAGCTACAATAACACACACATTTAATCCCAGTAGTCATCCTTGTTGCCATAGATATTGGGGGGTGCATGCCTTTAATCGCAGTGATGCATGCCTTTGATCCCAGCCCAGAGAGGAATATAAAATGGGGCAAGACAGCTCTCAGATACAGTCTACTTCTGAGATTCCAGGAGGCAGGATCGCCATTTCAGCCTGAGGTCAAGGTAAGAGTCAGTAGCTGGCTGTTTTGCTTTTTGAATCTTCAGGCTGAACCCCAATTTTTGACCCTGAGTGTTCATTTAATCATGCTTCACATTATGTTGTCTTTGTTTCTTTCTCAATAGCTAGATGAGGGTATAAATTCGGGTTTATTCCTGGGTCCTCCATTCCATTCCATTGAACTTGTTGATTCTTCTGTCAATATTATACTGTCCTAATTACCAGAGCTTGCTTATAAGTCTTGAAGTTGGATAATGCTAGTCTTTTCACTTAGTTCTTACCCTTCAATATGAATCGACTATTTTTGCTCTTTGTGTCTCTATAGGGCTGTTAGAATTATCTTATCAATATCCATAAAATAACTTGCTGAGAGTTTGGTTGTGATTGCATTGAATCTGTTGATTAATTTGGGGGAATTGCATGTGGACATAATGAGTCTTCTTACTCTTGTATGTGCAAATACCTCCCTTATAGATATTCTTTTTATTTTTCATCAAAAATTTTTAGTGGTTTTTTTAAATACATATATTTTGCATGCTTTTGTAAAGACACACTTAAGCATTTAAAAATTTGGTTAATAATATAAATACTATTTGTTTTGAATTTTAAATTCCAGTTGTGTATTGATGGCATATAAGAATGCAATTGACTTTCATATATTGACTTTATATCCTGCAACCTTAGTATAATCACCCATCACTCATTAGTCATAAGATCTTATATTTTTGGTTCTTGTTGTTGATTGAGTGATTGATTGATTTGTGTGTGTGTGTGTGTGTGTGTGTGTATGGTGTTAAGACTTGAGTCCGAGTCATTGTACATTCTAAGCAAGAACTCTATATAAAACTACATCTCTGTTGTTAATGCTTTGGGTATTGATTTTGTTAAAAAATATTTTGTGACCTTTTATTGGTAGGCCTGAATGTTTCCAGTAAACTTGAAGTTCTGACAGTTGCAAGTATTCAAACTGAACCTCAAGATAAGCATTTATGAGTAACAATTGGCTTTTTTGGCACATCACTGTGAAACTTTCAGGCTTTTATCAGAAGTCATTTAGTCACAGACACCACAAGTCACTTGAGTTATCTTGTTTCCTGTTGATGTATCACTATCAATTTGATCATGAATTGAGGGCTAGAGATGAAAAGATAGTGGCCAGTGGTTTGGACTTAGTGGGGTCTTTTGATGAAAACTTAGAACAAATTATAGAATCATGAACCCAAATAGTCAAGGGTAAAATTCGCCAAAAATTAGTAGCTTTGTTTTGGTACTATAAGATTAAAAGTTAAAATCAACAAGTCAACAAGTATTTATGAACAAAGAGTAGAGCTTAAGTCTGCAAGGTAGGCATGACTGGGTAAGCAAACATACAGAGTTCATTTTCTTTAAAAAAGTCTCAAATGACAGAATGAATATTCAAAGCATGATGTGGTACTCTGTGTGTCCCTCATGAGACCATTTGTCTACATTTATGTCTGCTATATATGTATTCTTTGCCGAAAAATGCCATTGAATAATTTTTCACTCTTATTTGAAGTCCACACAGAACTTCTTTCTTTTCTTTCTTTCTGTATTCTTTATGTTTCAGTTTTATCAGAGAGACTGCTTTCTTTCTTACCCGGTAATCTCTTTGATACTCATGGGAGAAATATTGCATTTGTGTGATCTTAGCGATCTGTAGAACTGTTCGTTTCCTGCAGGCTGTAGAGATTGAGTCAGAGATGAATCCTTCCGTCTTAGGAGGTTCAGCAGCATCCGCTTTTCCTGCAGGCTGTAGAGATTGAGTCAGAGATGAATCCTTCCGTCTTAGGAGGTTCAGCAGCATCCGCTATTCCATTTGCCGCCTGGAGGTGGAGCTTCATCTCATGAGTCTTTGAAATGACTACTGTAAGTCACTGCTTAGATTGCCAGTTGAGCAGCTGAAGTAACAAGATGCAGCCAATGCTCTGACATAAACCTGAAGTATGATTCTGGAAGAGCCAGAGGGTCCGTATGTTTCATGCCCATATGAAGTACCATGCAACTATGGTTAATGTAACTACCATGCTTTGGGCACTACTTAAGTTTTAGGAATGGGTATTGTTGGTGGTAGGACATGAGTATTGTTACTTACTAACACATTTTTATTTTATTATATTAGAATGAACTGGACTGATGTTGGGCTACTCTTATACATGGATTTTAAGTGTGAATATGTCTAATCAGTTAAACAGTCACAATGGGTTTAGTAAGTGGCTCTCATAATCTAGTTTGGAAGACAGTGCTAACTACACAGGTCTGACTGCCAACATGCCAATGTAGAATACAAATAGTGACTTTAAGTAAGTCACTTATTTGGATCTCAGTGAGCTCAGAAATACTCTAGAGATAGCCAGACTTAAGCTGCATCAAGGGAGGATGGGTAAGACTTGTAAGGATAGAGGGGAGATGAGAACATTTTTGCTGTTGCATGAGCAAAGGCATTATGTTGAAAATTATTGGTAATGTAGCAAGGAGGACATATTGGGACTGAGCCACTGGTAGGTAAGTGCAGTTCATGGGGAAATTCAAGAGTCAGTTGTAGACATTTAATTTGGGATATGTTGACTAAGAGAAATATTAAAAGAATGAAGACAGTTTACAGTGTGTATGTGTGTGTACACATGTGTATGTGTGTATGTATAGGTGCATGTGCGTATGTGATATATGCATAAAATATATGCATTTTTTAATGCAAGAACACATTTTTCTTGCAGAAGAGAGTCACCAAAGAATCAAGAACAAATTTGGTGTTATTACAAGCTTTGAAGCAGGAGAGCAGCACCATTGGGAAGACAGTTTGGGGAGAGAAAACTGCTTCAAATTCTTCATTGAAGGAGTTAGTGTGACATGGAGGAGCTTTGACAGATCACTGACAGTGACGTTAGTGGCTGAAATAAAGGATGAACTGGCATGTAGGGTGGATGATTAGGTTGAGAGCAAGGGCCAAGGTGAACTCTTCTGGTTAGGGAGGGAGCAGAAGAGGGAGGGGTACCATACACAAGGAATGAGCAGAGGTTAGCAGTTCTCCATCATCACTCTTCAGGGCACTTTCTCCCAGAGAACTTATTGTCATGATCAATTAAGGGATATAAATTCACACGAAATATTATAAACCCAAAACACTTATACTAAAAGGCAACTTTTGTGCCCACTTCTTCTTCAAGTCCTAGCTCTTTTCTTTCCTTTCCTCAACAGAAAACGGCCAAAGATGCTCATATTGACAGCATCTGTCTCTTTTCAGGCTGTCATGCGCCCACTGCCGTGGGATTCTAAACCTCACCATTCTGTTCATTGAAACTGCCCTTCTAAAAACCTCCAACCTGAGGCGGCTGACCCCTCTTTCATGGCTCTTTTGGGTTGTCTTTAAAATGGACATATAGGCCTCTTGGCTTTATAACCACTCTGCTCTGATCCTTTGGCTGGTCCCTGGTCCTCTTCTACCTCTCCGTGCTCTAAATGTTAGTGTGCCCAAGGCCCACTTCTTGCAAATTTTCTACTTCTGTCCTACCTTAATTGATTTCCTTATTGTGTATTTATATTCGTTGCTCTAGGTATTCCATCGTAATCTACACGTTCCCAAGTTACTGTGTCTGTCATGTGTTTTACATGACCTCTACTGAGAACCCTGCCATTGTTAAAACTTTTATTTTATAAAGTAAAGTTTTGGGCTGAGAAGATGACTCAGTAGATGAAGCACTTGTCCTGCAAGCACGAAGATGAGAGTGTGGATCTTAGAACCCATGTAAAAGCTGAGCAGGCAAGCTGTTGGCTGGCTGCCTGTGATCCCAGTGCTTGGGAGGCAGAGATGGGGACCACTGGGCAAGCTGGCTAGCTAAAATAGACAGAATTGAGGGATTCCAGGTTCTGCAAGGGACTCTGACTCAATATAAAAGGGGACAGATTGAAGAAAACTCAATACCAGTTGAGACTTTTACGTTTATGCAGGCACATTTTAATATGTATACACACAAGCACATACAATACACACACACACACACACACACACACACACACAAAGCAAAAATTAAGAAAAATTAAATTTCTTAAGAGAGAAACAATGGTTCTCTGTGTTACTCAAATATTTTATCAAGTCTAATGTTCTCTTTAATTCTTAAAGATTTAACTTTTTCTTAGTAGTAGGCAGTGTCCTTTGAAGAAATAAAACCAGCTGATACATTATATAAAGGGAGTTGTTATATTGCCTAAGACAGGCTGGGCAGTGAAACAATGGCTGTCTGTGCACGAAGGGGCTGAGAGGCTGTAGCTGTTCAGTCTACAAGGCTGATGCTCTAGCAGTCACAGTCCAGTGCGCAAGGCTGGAGCAGAGCCTAATGTCAGTGAGGACAGCAGCAGCAGCAGCAACAGATGCACCAGTCAGGAAGAAGGGATGGAGGCCAACACTGCACTGTTCTTAGATCCTCTGGGATGCTCTTTGGGATGCTCTGGGATGCTCTCTGGGAGTGTCATTCACATCTGCCTCCCTCAGTTGGCCTCTCTGCTAACATCCTCACAGTATATGGCTGAGTTGTGTCTTCTAGGTGTTTGTGAAACCTATTTGAGGATCTGGAGGGCTCCTTATAGCATTTTCTTATTGATCAGATCAATCAACAGAAGCATCTCTCAGATTTTCATGACATTCTTGCTGGATATAGAGTTCTGAGTTGGAAGGTTTTACTTTTAGTATTTGAAAGATGCTGTTCCATTGGTTTTTGGTTTCTTGCCTTTCTGATTAAAACTACAACCATTTCAAACCTCTTTCTTTGGCTCTAATTATGTACATGTTAGATTTTTAAAATATTATCCCACAAGCAAGTTCATTGACTCTTTTTCACTCTATTTTCATTTTGCGATTGAGTCCATCTAAGGAATGTTCTAGATATTATGTTTTATTTAATTTAAACATTTACACTTACGGCTTTTCTGTTTTAGAGATTTGTTTTGTAGTTCCTGTTTTATCAATCTTAATACTTAGGCTTTTTGTCCTTCCCTTGTTTGATTATTCTTACATCTAGGTCATCTAGGTTTTCATCTATTGATTGTGTTCTCATTACAAGTGCCCAGTCATTGAATCATATCCTGGACATCATACATATCATATTGTTTTCACGTTGAAACCTGTTGAGAATGTTGATGCTTTTCCCCTAGTTAGAGTCACCCTTTAGGTCTGGTCTTTACATCTGTGGCTAGAGTTTAAAATCTCAGACAATTTTCCAAAAAATTATTTATTTTTATGTGCATTACTGTTTTGCCTGCATATATGCTTGTGTGAGAATGTCAGATCTTGGAGTTACAGACAGTTGTGAGCTGCCATGTGGTTGCTGGGATTTGAACCTGCATCCTCTGGAAGAACAGTTAGTGCTCTTAACAACTGAACCCTTTTATCCAGCCCCTCAGATATATTTCTTAAGCTTTGACTGATTGATTTGGGCCTGTCCCTCCTGAGTGTAGTTCCAAGTCGAGGCTGAGACCTGAATAGATGCTTCAGACTGTTGTTTCTCTTTCACAGGTTTTGCTTGGCTTCCCCGAGTCTCTTCTACACTCACATGGTTAGCTGGCAGGCTGGGACATGTGTGAGCTCTTGTAGTCATGTCTGGAGGACACTTTTCTTTGTCTGTCTTTTGTTCACGGTTTCCCTTATGCTTTGGCATCCCAGCCTCCCTGTCATTGACCATAGAGATGATGAGTTCTCTCTGAGGCTTCGCTGTAGGTGCTAGGTTAGGACAAAATCATACAAGAAAGAAAAAAAAAAGTGAAAATGTCTCCTTTGGGTAGGTAGGTTCCTTCTTCATGCTTTGACTTCCTGACTTAGTTTACTTGCTTTTACTTTTAAGGGTCCTCAGGGGTTGGATTTTAATATTTTGTCAAGAGTTAATAGTTGTTTTTACTGGGAGGAATGTGACAACCTAAGAATTGAAGTGAAGTTTGACAGAGACACACCTGTCAGAAAAGTGAAATAAAAAAAATCCTGCTTACTGTGTTACAATAAGAATCTGCTAAAACCATGCTACTGAACTAAATGTGAAATATTCTCAAAAGAGAGAAATACTGTTTACTAGGTATTACATGTAAATAACTCTGGGGAATCTTGCAATTGTCTAATTTTGTCTTTTTCATGACTGTTAGCACGATATTAAAGCTATTAGAAGCATCTATTTTGATTACAAATTTGACATGTCAGCAGATAAAACTATTTCACCTTTTTTCTTTTAAAAGCAGGGTCTCACTATATATATTCCTGACTGACCTTGAATTTATAAATCAGCCCATCCCTCCATGCCTTTTAGTGCTGGGATTAGTTGCATGTGCCACCAGGCCTGAGTGAACCCAGTTTACTTGTGAAAAGACTCACACAGGCAGAATGCTCCATCCTTCCAACCTGAGGAATTCTTATCTGTGTTTGGATTTAAGTCAGTAAGGTTCCATTCAGGTTAATAAAAATACTGTCCTAATGGGTCTTTCTACAGTTTTACCATTTATTTAATTAATGTCAAGACAGAATGTCTCTGTATAACAGCCCTGGCTGTTCTGGAACTCATTCTGTAGACCATGCTGGCCTCGAACTCACAGAGATCCACCTGCCTCTGCCTCCCAAGTGCTGGAATTAAAGACGTGTGCCACCACTGCCTGGCTCAGTTTTATTTTGAACCATACTTCCCTCCATGTTTTCTCAAGCCTGTGAGATAGTAAAACTTTTTTTTTCTCTTTTGGTCACTTGAACCTGCCTCTTCACCTCTAATTCAGTGGGTCTAGACTGGGCCGTGTCCAGTGATGTTCGGGCGCCCCAGCATTATGTCACTATTTTTTTTCTGCTGTGAATTTCCCCATTGTGGAAATGTACCACATTTTCCTTATCCATTCTTTGGTCGAGGGGCATTTAGGTTGTTTCCAGGTTCTGGCTATGACAAACAATTCTGCTATGAACATAATTCAAAACATGTCCTGGTGGCACGGTTGAGCATCCTTTGGATATATACCCAAAAGTGGTATTACTGGATCTTGAGGAAGGTTCTTTCCTAATTTTCTGAGAAATCACCACACAGCCAAAGGAGCTGTACCAACTTGCAGTCCCACTAGCAATGCAGGAGTGAGTGTTCCTTTTACCCCACAGCCTCTCCAGCATAAGTTGTCATCAGTGTTATTGATCTTGGCCATTCTTACAAGTGTAAGATGGAATCTCAGAGTTGTTTTGATTTGCATTTCTCTGATGACTAAGGATGTTGAGCATTTCCTTAAGTGTCTTTCAGCCATTTTAGATTCCTCTGTTGAGAGTTCTCTGTTTAGGTCTGTACTCATTTTTTAAATTGGATTATTTGTTCTTTTGATGACTAATTTCTTGAGTTCTTTGTATGTTTTAGAGATCAGACCTCTGTCCGATGTGGGGTTGGTGAAGATCTTTTCCCATGCTGTGGGCTGCCGTTTTGTCTTGTTGACCATGTCCTTTGCTTTACAAAAGCTTTTCAGTTTCAGGAGGTCCCATTTATTAATTGTTTCTCTCAGTGTCTGTGCTACCAGGGCTATACTTAGGAAGTGGTCTCCTGTGCCAATGCGTTCAAGTGTACTTCCCACTTTCTCTTCTATGATGTTCAGTGTGGCTGGCTTTATGTTGAGGTCTTTGATCCATTTGGACTTGAGTTTTATGCAAGTGATAGATAATGGATCTATCTCCATTCTTCTACATGTTGATATCCAGTTATGCCAGCACCATTTGTTAAATATGCTTTCTTTTTCCATTTTGTCTGTTTTGTTGATTTTCTCGAAGAACCAACTCTTTGTCTCATTGATTCTTTATATTGTTTTCTTTGTTTCTGTTTTGTTGATTTCAGCTCTCAATTTGATTATTTCCTGCCATCTAGTTCTCTTGGGTGAGTTTGCTTCTTTTTGTTCTAAAGTTTTCAAATGTTCTGTTAATTCACTAGTGTGGGATTTTTCTAGCTTCTTTGTGTAGGCATTTAGTGCTATGAACTCTCCTCTTAACACTTCTTTCATTGTGTCCCACAAATTTGGGTGTGTTGTGTGGTCATTTTCATTGAATTTTAGGAAGTCTTTCATTTCTCCCTTGACCTACTGATGATTCAGGTGAGCATTTTTTAATTTCCATGTGTTTGTGGACTTTCTGGAATTAGTGTTGCTGTTGAATTCTAATTTAAAGCCATAGTGATCTGATAAGATCCATGGTATTATTCAATTTTTTTTGCATATGTTGAGGTTTGCTTTGTTACTGAGTATGTGGTCAATTTTTGAGAAGGTTCCATGAGGTGTTTAGAAGAAGGTATCGTCTTTTATGTTTAGATGGAATGTTCTATAGATGTCTGTTAAGTCCATTTGAGTCATAACATCTGTTAGTTCCCTTATTCCTCTGTTAATTTTTTGTCTGACTCACCTGTCCAGTGGTGAGAGTGGAGTGTTGAAGTGCTCAACTATTAGTGTGTGGGGTTTAATGTGTGGTTTAAGCTTTATTAGTGTTTCTTTTATGTATGAGGGTGCCCTTGTATTTGGGGCATAGATGTTTTAGGATAGCTACACCCGCTTGTTTCTTACATCCATTTGATTGGAAATTTTTTTCTGTTGAATAATCTTTTAGGTGCCAGTAGATCGAAAGCTAAGATGGTTTTCCTTGTGGTACAGTCAGTGTCACAGTTCTAGTTACCCCATTGGTTATTCCTGTTCCTGGAGGTAGCTCAGTGCTCCTGTGTTTTGGTCTGCTCCCTTGGAGTTTGCTGTCTCAAGCCTACTTTGGTCTAGGCTGCTGGTTTTGATCTGTTTCTGTAAATCTTGGTCTGGATCTCCTCTTGCAGAAGTCCCTGGCTTGGAGTTAGACCTGTTCTGGTGGTGATGGCTGACTCTGGATCTGGTCACTGGTTCAATTCTGATCTGCTCGTGTCTGGGACCGGGTTTGCTCCTGGCTTCTGCTCCTGGTGGAGCTTGTTCTCTCTGTGTCTTAGGTAACTGGTTCAGTCCTACTCCAGTTCCTGTGGAGGTCATGAACTCTGAGTCAGGTCGTTGGCTCAATCCTGATCTGCCAGTGTCCCAGGACTGGGTTGGCTCCCAGGGCTGGATTTGCTCCTGGCTTCTGCTCTTGGTGGAGCTTGTTTCCTCTGGCTCTCTCTGTCCTAGGAGTCTCATTCAATTCCACTCCTGTGGAGTTTGTTGCCCAAGGTGGAGTTCCTTGCCTCAGGGCAATTTTGGCTTAGGTTATGGGCTTGACCTGTATCTGTAAATCCTAGACTGGGTTCCCTCCTGCAGAAGTCTCTGGGTTGGAGTTGGACCTGGAAAGGTTTCTAGGTCTGGTCTACTGCCTGGGAGGTTCTAGGCTCGGGTGTGCCCAAACCCGCAGGGGACCTGCTTACTTCCTCAGAGGTCTCAGACTTGTGCTGAGACCCATAGGGGTTCCAGGTTCCTGTCTATTCCCTTTGATGTCCCAAACCAATGTCCAAACCCACAGGGGATCTGGCTCAGGCCTACTCTCTCTGAGGCCCCATAGAGATCTCTGGTTCCTGCCTATTCCCTCGGAGGACCCAGCCTCACTCACACCCAGGATGATGGAGGTCCTGGCTCCGGCCTAGTTCCTGGGAGGTCCTAGACTCTTGACCAGACTCACGGGGGTATTGGCCTACATCCATTCCCTTGAAGGTCCCAGATTCACGTCCGGACCCTCAGCAGTCTCTGGTTCTGGCTCACTTGCTCAGCGGTTACTCCCTTGTACCTGTTTGGTGGAGATTGTTGGCTCTGGATCTGGTCGCTGGGTCAATCCTGATCCGCTCGTGTCCTGGGACTGGGTTTGCTCCTGGCTTCTGCTCCTGGTGGAGCTTGTTCTCTCTGTGTCTTGGGTAACTGGTTCAGTCCCCGCTGTGTGTTTTAATAGGTGAGTTGAGTCCATTTATATTAAGGGATATTAATGACCAGGGATTGCTATCTCCTGTTAATTTAGTTTTCATTGTTGATGATGTTAATTTGTGCATTTTCCCATTCTTTGGGATTTGCTGCTGTGAGATCATCAATTGTCTGTGTTTTTGTTGATGTAGCCAACTTCCTTGAGTTGGAGTTTTCCTTCTAGTATTTTGTGTAGGGATGGGTTTGTGGCTAGGCATTGGTTAAATCTGGTTTTGTCATGAAATATCTCATTTTGTTTTTCTATGGTGATTGAAAGTTTTGATGGCTATAGTAGTCTGGGCTGGCATCCATGGTCTCTTAATGTCTGCATAATGCTTGACAAACATTATGAGAAGTCAGGTGTAATTCTGTTAGGTCTGCTTTTAGATGTTACTTGACCTTTTTCCTTTGCAGCTCTTAAATTTCTTTCTTTATTCTGTATGTTTAGTGTTTTAATTATTATTATGTGGTGAAGGGACTTTTTTTTATCTAGTCTATTTGGTGTTCTGTAAGCTTCTTGTATCTTCATAGGCATATCTTTCTTTAGGTTGGGAAAGTTTTCTTCTATGATTTTTGTTAAATATGTTTTCTGTGTTTTTGAGTTGAACTTCTCCTTCTATACATATTATTCTTAGGTTTGGTCTTTTCATGGTGTCCCATATTTCCTGGATATTTTGTGTTAACCTTTTGATATATTTAATTTTTTCTTTGACTGATGATTCTATTTTCTCTATTGTATCTTCAGCACTTGAGATTCTCTTTTCCATCTCTCGTATTCAGCTGTTTATGCTTGCATTTGTGGTTCCTGATTGTTTTCTCATGATTTCTATAATTCCCTCGGCTTGTGTTTTCTTTATTGTTTCTAGTTCAGTTTTCAAGTCTTGAATAGTTTCTTTCATATGTTTGATTGTTTTCGCTTGGTTTTCTTTAAGGGGTTTGTTGAGGTCTTCCAACTTTTTGTTTGTCTTTTCCTCCATTTCTTTGAGGGAAATTTTCATTTCCTCTTTAAGGGCCTCAAACATTCTCCTGAAGTTATTTTTAATTCATTTTCTTCTGCTTCATCTATATTTTGTTGTTCAAGTCTTGCTATTGTAGAGACACTAGTTTTTGTTGATGTCTTGTTCTTTGTGGTGTTAAGTGTGTTCTTACCTTGTCTACCCATCTTTTCCTCTGACTGGTGTAGTTGGGGCTGTCTGTGACTCTGGTGATCAATCTTCCAGGTGTCAGTGGCTCCTCATGGTGCAGTCAGTGCCACAGTTCCAGTCACCCTGTTGGTCAGTCTGTGTTCCTGGAAGTCACTCAGTACTCCCGGGGTTTGCTCTGCTCCTGTGGATTCATTGTCCTAGGCCTGCTCTGACCTAGGTTGCTGGCTCAGTCCTGTTTCTGTAAATGTCCTTGGTCTGGATCTGTTCCTGCAGAGGTCCCTGACTTGGGGTTGTTCTAGCAAAGGTCTCTGGCTCCTGCCTACTCCCTTGGAGTCCCAGACTGATGCTTGGACCTGCAGAGGTCCCTGGATCTGGCCTACTCACTCAGTGCTTGTTCCCCTATACCTGTTCCTGTGGAGTTCGCTGTCTCAGGCCTGTTCAAGCCTAGGTCCCTGGCTCAGCCCTGTTTCTGTAAATGTCCCTGATCTGGATCCACTCCTGCTTCTGTGGAATTCACTGTCTCAGTTCTGCTCCAGCCTAGGTTGCTGGCTCAGTCCTGCTCCTGTGTAGTTTGCTGTCCCAGTGATACATTTTGTTTTATATGACAGCAAACACTAAATGAAACACAAAACAAAACAATCCACTTCTCTGTAAAATGTCAACTAACTCTATACAAACAAAATAATAATAATAATAATAAATAATAATGATAAACAAAGACAAATCCAGCATAAGGACAACAAAACCTGATGGATTATAAAGAGATTAGTGAAAATGATAATTAAGGGACCTGGAGAGATGCAGTTAAGAGCACTTGGTGCTCTTGCAGAGGACCCACAACAGAGCTCACAACTCTTGTAACTTCAGTTCCAGGAGATCCAACACCTTCTTCTGACCTCCTCAGGTACCCATACACATATGTGCACAAACATGCATATGCATAAATAAATGTTAAAACCACTAAAATGAGGACAGTGTAAGGTTTGCTAAAACATGAAAAGGCTTTATACAATAATCAATAGGAAAACAAATCAGTTTAAACTCCGTTTGTTCCTCTAAAACATTTTGACTCATGAAAGATAATATGCAAGAGTGAGGTTAGTTCCTGGGATGATGGACTAGATTTGGCAGATGAATGCAACTGAAGTCATCATTTGAATGGTCTTTGCAGTTGCTAGCCATTCCAGGCATCAGTACAGACATGAGATAGTAATTTTGATTTTCAGTTGACTAAAGTTATTTGCAAATAAGTTGATCTTCTAAAGTGTATTAGGATTTGAGACACCTGAGATCTGAATTTACAGGTAGTCATGCATTCCTTTCTTTAACATACTGCTATCTGGAGGAAAAGGACTCAGGCCATAAAGCAGGGGTTGCACCTCAGCAAAGAGCTCAGAAGAGCCAGAGGCTTCTCCAGCCACAGCGTTCTGCCCTATGGGTAGTTTTTCCATTTGCATGCAGTTTTTCCATTGTGTGGTTTTATAGTTTTTTTTTCCTATACTAAAAATACTGACAATTGTTAGCATAATTTAGGGAACTCTTCTATTGGGCATCTTCTCTTTCAGCAGTAGCTTCTTGCCCCTGGATAATAATTTCTGAGGGGTGTATCTGCCCTCACCTGGGTGGGCTGCAGCTGCAGACTTCCATGTACCTTACCCTGGTGAGCTTGCTTTCTCCAGGGCTCACTTCTGTTTACTTATTTTGAACGTTGTAGGCCATGGAGTGGTCTCCCTGGCAATCTGAGGTCCTTGCCATTGGAGGAGGAATGAAGGATGGATGTCTACATGCTTTCAATGTAAACATTGGGAAGCGCATTCAGGCTTCAAACACACACTCTGAGGTAGGCTTCATCTTCACCCCACATCAAGAATCTTCTGAAAACAATTTATCATAGAATGTAGGATCCCACCTTCCTTACCTTCTGAGTCCAAAAGGAATTCCAATTCTTATGAATTTGTTTTCTTTTTGTAAAATCTCTCAATTAGTCCAAAATTAATCTAATTTGTGTTTGTTCTCCTCTCTCTCTCTCTCTCTCTCTCTCTCTCTCTCTCTCTCTCCCTCCCTTCATCCCTCCCCCCCTCCATCTCTGCTTTTTTTTTCCTTATCACAGTTTGACTCTGAAACTTGGGAGTAGTCTGGCTATCCCTGGCCAGTGGTCACAATTTAAATTCCCTGGTTCATTGCACTGGAGTCCATTTGTTTTCTTGGTCCTTGGATGACTTGGAATAAACTTTCTCAGGATGGATATTATTTCTAGAAATACCCTGTCCTCACTGTGGCTGGAGGAAGAGTGAACAGAACATGGAGTCTAGACTCACCTTAGGCACACTCATCACACACCAGAAGTTGCCAGCATTTGGTATTTTGCGGTCCTCTTTATAGTTTTGCTCCCTCATCTGGCTACCTAAGACAAAGGAGATTGCAACAGGCCAAGGTGCTTCCAAGAAGGATGCGGCTCTGTGGACCTGCCCCGCCCTGTTCAGGTCCAGGGGGTTCTTTGGTGACTACATGCCACATACCATGGCAAAGTGTGCTGCCATCAAGTGGGAAAGCTCTGATGAAAGATGGCCCGCAACAGAGGGCAAAATCCTAGAGCCACCCCTTCTCGGAACATAGAGATAAATGCTTATAAGTTTGATCACACTTGTTTGTCTCTTGAAGCTGTCCAGGTTCCTCTTCCTTGAATGTGTGTGTGCTTTAGTTAGTTTCCACAGAGAAGCTGTTTCCTGGACACGACAGACCTGCTGTGCTCAGGATCTCACAGCAGCTGCGGGGGCCTGAACAATACCTGCAGAAAGTCAAGCCAGCGCAACACCACTGACAGACTTAGCTCCTAGGGGAGAGAGAGTCCATTTTTTGTTTTTTAAGGATGTGGTGACCAAGGTACCATGGATGATTCCATGCTCATAAGTATAAGGGCAGCATGAATTGGACTCAGTGGGAAAAAAAGGACAACAGGAAGTTGGGAGGAAGTGGGAAGGTGAGAGATGATCCGAGGGGTTAGGGGAGGAGTGGGGAGGTGAGGGATGATCTGTGAGGGGAAAGGTGGGGAGGTAAGGGGTGATTTGAGGGGTTAGAGGAGGAGTGGGAGATGAGGGATGATCTGTGAGGGGTTAGGGGAGGAGTGGGGAGGTGAGATATGATCTGAGAGGGTTAGAGGAGGAGTGGAGAGGTGAGAGATGATCTGAGAGGGTTAGGGTAGGGGTGGGGAGGTGGGAGATGATCTGAGGGGTTAGGGGAGGAGTAGGTAGGTGAAAGATGATCTGAGAGGTGAGGGGAGGAGTGAAAAGGTAGGAGATGATCTGAGAGATTAGAAGAGGAGTAGGGAGGTGAGAGATGATCTTAGGTGTTAGAGGAAGAGTGGGGAGGTGAGGGATAATCTGAGAGGGGTTAGGGGAGGATTGGGAGGTGAGAGAAGACCTGAGGGGTGATCTGAGGTTTGAGGGGAAAAATGG
>PVIU01023215.1:0-27864 GCA_004026605.1 Ondatra zibethicus | reverse complement strand
GACTTGTGAATAGATATTGCATAAATTTGACTTTGTCTTGCTTTCTCCATCTATGGTGATTGTAATTTATGCTGAGTATACTAGTCTTGCCAGGCATCTGTGGTCTCTTAGAGTTTACAGCACATCTGTCCAGGCTTTTAGAGTCTCAACTGAGAAGTCAGGTAATTCTAGTATGTCTGCCTTTATATGTTACTTGGTCTTTTTCCCTTGAAGTTTTTAATACTCTTTCTTTGTTCTGTATGTGTAGTGTATTGATTATTATCTAGCTGCAGTTGGTTGGTTTTTAGTCTTTGCTCTTTGGGGGCCCACCACCCAGCTCCCAAATGAATACATGGAGATTTATTCTTACGGATTAATGCCAAGTCTCAGCTTGGCTTATTTCTAGCCCACTTTTCTTAAATTATCTTGTCTACCTTTTGCCTCTGGGCTTTTTCCTTATCTTTATTCTATATATCTTGCTTTCCTTCTTATTCTGTGGCTGTTTATGTGCCTGGGCAACTGGCCCCTGGCGTCCTCCTCTCCTTCTCCTTTTCTCCTTCTTCCCTTTTCCTCTCTCTTCTTCTATTTATTCACTCTTCCTGCCAGCTCCACCTATCCCTCTCCTGCAAGCCATTCAGCTCTTTATTAGACCAATCAGGTGTCTTAGACAGGTAAAGTAACACAGCTTTACAGAGTTAAACAAATGCAACATCAAAGAATGCACAACATCTTTGCATCATTGAACAAATTTTCCACAGCATTAACAAATGTAATAATCTTCAACTAATATTCCACAACATGTGGCAAGGGAACTTTCTTTTCTGGCCCAATCTGGTCTTCTGTATGCATCTTGTACCTTTACAGGCATCTCCTTCTTTAGGTTAGGAAACATTTTTTCTATCATTTGCTAAAAAATATTTTCTGGGTCTTTGAACTGATAGTCTTCTTATGAGCAATATCCTTGCTAAGGATATTATATAATATCTCATTTGAGGTTTTATTTGCATTTCTGCAATGATACTCAAGATCTTTTCATGTTTTCAGAATTTGTATCTTTAATCCTTTGCCCATTTTAATGCATTTTAGTAAGAGCTTTGTAGCTTTTGAGTTTTAGACATTTTTATGTTATTAATAATAATCCCTTATTAGATACACTATTTGAAAATACTGACTTTATTCTCTGAGTTATTTAATGAACAAAAGCTTTTGATTTTCTAATATCTTATTTCCTTTGTTCTTGATGTCATATTAAAGAAATTGTTTCCAAAGAAAATGTTAAGTAGGATTTTCAGTTTCCTATTTTTTTAGTATTATCCGAGCTATTATTATCTTTAAATAGAAAAATGGTGAAAAATATAAATGGCCATCAACTAAATGTGGAAAAAATACGATATATCTATATTACAGGAATTCACATGGTTTTTAAAAAGAATGTGGTACATCTGTAAATGATCTCCTGGTAGCAGCCTCCTTGATGGAAACAATGAACTATGTTCTCTAGAAACCTGGGGAATTTAGTACGTGGGTAGAAAGAGGTCCAGCTGGTCGACTAAAGGCTACCACACCAATAGGAAGGGACCTGGTCAGTCGTCCTCATCAATTCAGACCATGAAACCCAATATGGGCAAGTTCAACAGAAACACCTGGGTTAAAGTCCCAGAATCTGACAGTGCCCCAAGACCTCCATGTCATAAGTCCAGGAAAGATGATGTTTCTCTTTTAAAGCCTAAAGTGGGGAGGGGAGCTGATAGAAATAGATAGGAAAGACACTTCTTCACGCCAAAAAGAGTCACCACAATAGGGACCTGGAACATGAGAACACTAAACATAGTCAGGAAAACTGGCTTGCTCATGCATGAGCTCAGTCACTTCAGGTGGGATGTCATTGTATTTGACAGAAATATATTGGACAACACTTGTAGTTAACAGATGCAAACAGAGGGAAAACACACAGCAGGTATTGCTTTAGTGCCATCCAGTTTGGCCCAAAAATGCATGCTTGGGTACAAACCTGTAAATGACTGAATTATATCAGCCAAATTTCAGACAATGGCACATCCAGTAAGTATCATACAAGTATACACACCAACAGCAGAAACAGAAGAGAATGTTTTCAACCATTTCTACACTGATCTACACAACGAGGTCAGCAGGGTGCACAAGAATGACATAGTACTTGTTATGGGTGACTTCAATGCCAGAGTGGGATCTGGAGAAAGAATGGACTATAGTGTCATGGGAACAGATGGATTTGGATGAAGGAATGATAGAGGGGAATGACTGCTTCACCTCTGCTATGCAAATGATTTGTACACATCCAACACAAAATTCAAGCAGGCCAAACCAACAAGATGCTGGATGTGAAAATCCCCTGACAAATGCACATACAGTCAAATTGACCACAATCTGGTCAGCAGAAAACACTTATCTAGCATGCAAAACAGCCAAACATTTCCTAGTGCTGACTTAGGGTCTGATCACCATCTTGTTATGGCCAACATTCAACTGAAAGTTAGGAAAGGCACACCAGGCAAGATGAACCAGAAGATGGATCAAAAACAACTGATGAACCCAACTGTATGGAGAGACTGTAAGAGAACCTCTGGAAAAAGCTGAGGGAAATCATTAGACATCCCTTTACAAATACAGAAAGCAAAATGGAGAAAATCAAAAGAGCTATATAGGAGGCTTCAAATGAGACGCTTGGTTATGCAGAAAGGGCAACACTAGTAGGATGGCTTCTTGCAGAGATGATCAACCTGGTGAAAGAAAGAAGGAAGATAAAGAGCAAATGAAGAAGCAACCTGCAGGCAGCAAATCACCACAACTATCTGTGCAGGGAGATCAAAAGAAGATCGAAGGATAGAGAGCTGTATATACAAAGTATATGCAAAGAGGTCAAAGAGGCTAGACTTCATAATAAGACACATCTTGTCTACAAACTATCAGACATCTAACTGCCAGATATGCTCCTCAGATTTGGGTGATTAAAGACGATTAAAAACAGGCTGCCCATGCATGCTTAAGCATTTATTAACAGAACCAGGGGAAGTAAAGCAAAGATGGAGACAATACTTTGACACCATATATAATGACCGTAATGCTGTCAACATAGACTACAACAAGAAACACTTTGGCAGTCACTCGAACACCAAGGACAATGAGAAAATATTAAATATTGACAGGAGTGAGAGAGAGGAAGCTATCAAGAGAACAAAACACAGAAAGGTCCCAGGAGTGGATGACATCACGGTGGAGGAGCTGGAGGTGGTTACAATAGGCTCAGAGGCTGAGGTGCTTCTCAGACTCTTCACAGAGATATGGGAGCATGAAGTGATGCCCACAGAATGGAAGCACTCAGTCATAATTCCCGTACACAAGAAGAAAGACAAGCTGGACTGCTCAAATTACAGGGTCATTAGTTTGTTGTGCCAGAGCAACAAGATCTTCTCCTCCATTATCCTGCAAAAGATCAAGGGCAGAACAGATGAAACCTAGCAGAGGCCCAGTGTGGATTCAGTGCTAACAGGAGCACAATTGATCAGATCTTCCCTTTGAGGCAACTGGCAGAAAAACAAGTAGAATTTGGAAAAGATTTATATGTCTGTTATGTCAACTTCAGGAAGACATTCAATAGCATTTGGAGGAAAGGACTTTGGGAAACAATGTGGTACCCAGAGAAAATCATAAGAATACTAGAAAATGCCTATAAAGATACCTTTGCATCAGTCAAATGTATCTCCATGCAGAATTAAGTGATCAGTTTAAGATAATCGTAGGAGTGTTGCAGAGATGCATCCTTTCCTCACTACTCTTTAATATATTCTTGAAATTAATAATAGCAACAGCCCTGGAGGATAAGGAGATAGACATGCAGATAGATGGTGTATGAATTCATAACCTGCATTTTGCTGATAATACAGCACTACTTGCTGAAAGTCCAAATGAGCTGCAGGCCACAGTAAATAGACTAGAAGTCAGTGAAAACCTTGGTATGAAAGCAAACATTGAGAAGAGAGAGATACAACACATGGGAAGGGCACACAAGGATTTTAACACTGTAATAAAGAATCAGAACCTCAAGCAAACAGTGAACTTTGTCTATCTGGAAGCAAACCTCAGTTCAAAGGAGGGATTATTTCAGACGTGAAGAGGCAGATAGGGATAGTGAGGGCTGCATTCCAGGCATTAGGAAAGGTTTGGCCAGCAAAAGATATAACAACAACAACAACAACAAATTACAGGTATATGAGACACTTATCTTTGGTGTAGGAGATCCTTCTGTATTTTGGTTGCTTTCATTGGTTAATAAAGAGACTGCCTTGGCCTTTTGATAGGTCAGAAATCAGGTAGGCAGAGTAGACAGAAGGGAATGCTGGGAAGAAGGAAGTGTGGCAGACACCAGGTTTCTCCTGCCTGAGAAGGATGCTGGTTAGGAATCTTTCCCAGTAAGCCACGACCTCAAGGTGACATACAGATTATTAGAAATGGGTTAAACGAATATGTAAGAGTTAGCCAAGAAGAGGTTAGAACTAATGGGCCAGGCAGTGTTTTAAATGAATACAGTTTCTGTATAATTATTTCGGGAGTTAAGCTAGCCAGGTGCTGGGAAAGCGGCCCACTCCTCATACTACAAATTGGTGGTTCTGTGGCAGTGAGACACAATCATGCCACCTCTTACTACATATCTTGAGCTGCCTTGTTTACAGCTCTGAAACCTGAACAATGAAATGCTCCTCAGAACAGCGGCTGAATGTGTTTGAGATGGCAGGTCTCAGGAGGATTCTAGGCATCACACAAAGAGATAGGCTACGCAAGGATGACATTAAGAAACATCATCTACAAAAGGAAGTAAACTACAGGATATGGCAATGGCGCTTGAGATAGTTCAGCCATGTTATAAGAATGAATGACAGCAGATACCAGAAGATGGTACTACTTGGAGGAGAGCATGGGATAAGGTGAAGAGGAAGTCCCCACCCTCCCCCCAAAATGCTAGATAGACAGCATAAAGGAACCACGAGTATGACAATAACAAAAGCATCTAGGACTGCCCAGGATAGGAACAACTGGAGAACTTCAATAAATGGGCTGTTCATATGCATGCTTAGCATTGCCAGGGCATAAATGATGATGAAATGATGATGACACCTGTAAATATTGACAAAATATGCTCAAGATCAAGAAACTGGAAAGTAAAAAATGTAAATTATAGTTTGCTGATACATGGTTTTGAAAATAAACTCATAAAACCCAATATACACAGTGTTACATGCTCATTTCTGTATAAGAATCTCTATACAAGCCAAGTGCTGCCCAGTCTCACAAATATATGTCGGACAGATGAGCTAGATAGAAAAACATTGTGGTGTGTGCACTGTGGAGAGAGGTGGAGTGATTGAGGTGACAGCTGAGAGAACAGGCTGAGGTTGACTTGCTGTCATTGGCCGGCAGGGTCAGTTGGATGGTATACATAAGAGCTTATGTACACTGGGAGTTTATGCAGATGCAGACTCAGTCCCCAAACCTGCCTCCTGCCTGCCGGATCTTCCTGCCTCTGGGCAGCAATGGAGCCCCGAGATGAGGAAAGGTTCACTTTCTGTATTGGACTTCTTCAAAGAACCACCATGGCCTATGATGCTAAGAGAGGCCGTGTTGGTGTTGTGGTTCATGCCCCAGGATGCAAAGAAGCCTGAGATCCATGTGGACATAGGTAGTCTGTGCCACTGCCTCATGCTTTGGTAATATCCTTAAGCTTTGCTGCCTGATGGGGGATTCTGGTGTGAGTGGCTTGTGTAACCACCTGAGGCCATGTTAAGGCTCAGGGTATGTTTAGCCACTGAGGGCCATGAGTGGGTCAGTGGTTCAGATACAGCCAGGCGTTGTGATGATGTCTTCAGATATCCATGGTCTGGGCTGCTCTCTGAAGCCATCTTAATCTCTAAGGCTTTGGGACAGCTGGCCTGCACCTCACTGGCCCACACCATGGTGATAGAATGGGCACAGGTGGTGGCATGGGTTTCCCCATTTTGTAGGAGAGATCAGCCTGCCCCTCACCATCAGTCTCAAGGCCGTACTAGTGGTGGCTTGGGTGCCAGAGAACTGGCCCAGTCCTTCACTAGACGCTGCATGGCTCTTCTCAGTTGATGGCTTCTGCTATAGACGCAAGTGGAGAAAGACTCATCCTCCCTCAGGGGGCTGGCTACTAGGAATTTGACCATGATCCAGTTGACAACATAAAATAGACTTTTTAAAAAACTTGGTGGGTAGGTCATGGGAGAGGGGTGGACATGGGAAGATTGAAAGGTGAGCATGATCAGGGTGCATGACATGAGATTCCCAAATAATCAATAAAATATTAAAAAAGAATCTCTATACACTCATACAGCACATCCATATGGCATTCATTGACTCACAGGTTAAGGTAATATGCTCATAGGTGCTCATAGTCTGAGGCACCTCCAGTTTTCTCCAGAGAAATCCATGTACACCAGAGATCCTTAAAATACAAAAAATACTAATTACAATTTTATATTATAAGCTACAAAGGGAATATAAAATATGAACCAATATATTATCTCCAATTCTACTCATATTAGATTTTCCCTTGCATGATTATTTTCCCATAAGTATGTGAGACTATGTTTATTTGACTGCATGCTCTATTCCTCTACTTCCTGATGTTGCCAGGAGGGAAGGTTGGTAATTCTTTTTTCTGTTCTGGCAGTTAATGCTTTCTTCAGATAATGCTGAGCAAGAAGAAAACTTGAATTCTTATACTTCAAAGCCAGTTGAAGTAGGCTTGGGCTATTGGTCACAAAGAAGAAATATATACCAGTCCTATATGAAGAAAGAGAGAGAGAGAGAGAGAGGAGGAGGAGGAGGAAGGAAGGAAGGAAGGAAGGAAGGAAGGAAGGAAGGAAGGAAGGAAGGAAAAAATTGGAAGCAGTAGGCATCATTGCATTGTATTCATGGTTTATATTATGGTCACTGTTGACTGTCAACTTGGCATAATCTAGAACTGCTCATAGGACAATACTCTGGGCATACCTGTCAAGGTTTTCCTAGATTAGATTATCATCTGGACATGCCTGTGAAGGGTTTTCTTTGAAGTGGGAAAACTTACCTGAATGTGAGAGGTGTCTTTTGGCAGTGTCCCAGATGTAAGAAGATCTGAGGGACAAGTTTTGGTTTTTGGTCTGCCTACCATTGCCTCTTGGTTACAAATGCATTTACCATATCGTTGCTGCTGCCTCTGCTGTTGCCGTCCTTTGCTGACATCAGAAGCCAGCATTTTAAACCTTCCAATGTGGACTGAAACACATCTCCTCTCTGAGAATCTTCTG
The DNA here is from genome assembly GCA_004026605.1 of Ondatra zibethicus. Classification (NCBI taxonomy): domain Eukaryota; kingdom Metazoa; phylum Chordata; class Mammalia; order Rodentia; family Cricetidae; genus Ondatra; species Ondatra zibethicus. Next base: position 20,539 of record PVIU01023215.1, on the reverse strand, counting down.
CCGATGCAGTATCAGATTCTCAACCTCCTCAGCATGAAGATAGCTTTTGTTGGGTTATGTAGACCATATTATGAAAAGCAATATAAAAAGTCCACTTTATGCCTAGACCCTAGTCAGAGGGCTTTGTAGGGAGACTGAATATTGAAGAATTAGAGCAATTTAATTACTGTCTTATACTGATAAACCTGACCCATTCACCTGTGAAGCAAAAGAAGTCCTGAAAGGGTGATAGGAGAGGAGATAGCAGCAAAGGTACCAGCACAAGAAGATATCTGATCATTTCTGAGGTAGAAACTCACTGGAAGAAATGGCTACCTTTCTGTTAAATGTGTGCCAGGGTCTGCTGATGTTGAGGGGTGTGACTATAGACTTTTCCCTGAAGGAGTGAGAAAAATTAGACTCTGCTCATAGGGTGTGGTGTATCAATGTCATATTGTGGAATTACAGCAACCCAGCCTGTAGAACCATTGCTTATGATTAAATAGAGAAAAGTCTTAGATTGATGCTCAAAGTATTTTGTCTGTCACTATGTCACTGATGTAGATAAGTCTTACAAATATAATGAACTAGAAAAACAGCTTCATGAACCTCCCAGTTGTAAACTTGATAACACAAATAATACTGCAAAAACTGCAACAAATACAGATGTGATAACCAGAAGAATACCTGTACTGAATTGTCAAACTTCAATAAATGTAAAAGTATGCACTCTGGAAAAGAACCCTGAAAATATAAAGACTGTAACAAATTCAAATGTGTGTTCCAACATTAATCAAAATCAGAGAATTCACATGAAGCAGCATACAGATTTTAAGAAAGTAATGAATATTTTGGCTCTACCCACAAATTTGTGCAACACTGAGTCCACAGTGGAAAGAAACAACAAAAATGCAAGAAATATGGAAAATGCTTCAGAAGCAGCTCAAGCCTCCAGAAGCATCAAAGAATTTATAATGAAGAGGAAACATGGAATCTAAAGAGTGTGCTAAGTCCTTTTATTAGCTGGAAGACCTTAAAATCCATTACAGAATCAATAGTGGAAGGGAAACCTTACAAATGTTAGGGGTGTGACAAATCATATACTAGTTTCGGACACATTAGAAAATTCATATTAAGAGAAAGCAAATGCAATGAGTGTGACAAATCTTTCACTAAGTGCTCAGTGCTTAAAAACCATCTGAAAATTCATGCCAGAAAGAAACCTTACAAATGGAAAGAATGTGACAACTCATTTGACAAGTGCGGTAACCTTAGAACATTAAAAAGTTCATGCTGGAAAGAAAATCTAAAAATGTGCAGAATGTGATAAGTGCCCCTTAGTTGTCACAGCTTAAAGAACATTGCAAAATCAGTACTGGAAAGAAACCTTACACATGTGGCAAATATTGTACCTTCTACTAAAATTTTATAAGATACCAGAAAATATCAGAAAGTTCATACTGGAGAAAAAACATAGAAATGTATACTGTTGTGTTACCATTTTGTCATTTTCTACTTTAGAGGGTTCACATTAAAGGGGCTTAAGAGGTGACTAAGCACTGTCCATTCTTTCAGGGGAATCATGGTTCAATTGCCAGCACACATATGGCGGTACTATATAGCCATCCATAACTCCTTTTCCTGGGGATCTGATGCCCACTCTGACCTCTGGGTGCACTATGTACATGTGGTATAGGCACACACATGGGCAAAACAGCAATACAATCTATTTTCAATACAAGGAAAACATTCATTATAAAAATAAACTATTATAAAGAAGCCCAAGAAATGCATATTAAAGAGTATGTAAATTGATGCCTCACTGAATGCAATGAAAACACAGATAGTTGAATTAAATAATAAAAACAGTTCAATACACAAAAGTAGAATTAAAAAAATAGAATCGCTTAAGAAAACAAAAGCTGAAGTAAAACTGGAAATGAAAAACTCAATGTCAAACGACTTCTAAGACAAGCCTCACCAACAAACATACTCAAACACATGAAGGGGAAATTTTCAGATCTTGAAAACAAGGTAGAAGAAAATTTCTCAAAGAAAATGTTAAATGAAAAACTTCAGGCACAAAATATCTAAGATATCTGGGACCTATGAAAAGGCAAAGTCTACAAATAATAGGTATAGAGGAAGGAGGAGAAAACTAGGTCAAAAGTACAGAAAATGTTTTTAACAAAATTATAGAAGAAAATCTATCCATTTTAAGAAAAAGACATGCCTATCAAGATACAAAACCCATTCAGAACACCAAGTAGGCAATACTCAAAATGAAACTCTCTGCAACACATCATAATCATAATAAAAATACTAAATAAAAAGAACAAATAAAGGATAATAAAAGCTACAAGAAATAAAAACTATGGTGGTTTTGATAGGAATGGCCCTATAGGTTCATATGTTTGAATGTTTGGTCATTAGGGAGTAGTGCTACTTGATAGGCATTAGGAGGTGTGGCCTTGCTGGAAGAAGTGTATCACTGGGAGTGGGCTTTGGAGTTTCAAATGGTTAAGCCAGGTCCAGTGTCTCTCTATTTTCCTGCTGCCTATAGATGCAGATATAAAACTCTCAGTTTCTTCTCTGGCACCAAGTCTGCCTGAATGTCACCATACTTCCTGGCATGATGGCAATGGACTAAGCCTATGAAGTTGTAAGCAAGCCCTAATTAAATGTTTTCCTTTATAAGAGTTGCCGTGGTCATGGTGTCTCTTCACAGCAATAGAACACTGACTAAGACAAAGACCAAGTCACATATAAAGTACTATTAGAATAAAACCTGACTTTTCAGTGCAGATTCTGAAAACCAGAAGGGCCTAGATGGATGTTCTAGAAACTCCAAAGAGACCACAGATACCAGCCCAATCTACTATACCAGCAAAATTATCTATCACAATTGTTGAAGAAAAACATTCCACTTTAATTTAACATTCCACCAAATTTAAGCAGTATCTCTCTACAAATTCAGCTCTACAGATGGTACTAAAGGAAGAAACTTCAACCTGAAATGGTTATCCACACTGAAGAAAACAAAAGAGACAAATAATTCCAGAACAGTTAGTCAAAAGTGTGTGTGTGTGTGTGGGGGGGAACAAACCTATACTCCAACAACAAAACAATGGGAATTAATAAACACTTCAATTAATAATTCTTAATATTAGTAGTCTCATGTCACCAAAGAAAATACACAGATTAACAGATTGAATTTGAAAATAGGATTTACTTTTCTGCTGCATCCAAGAAACATATCTCACCAAGGGCACATATAACCTTAGGGTTAAAGTATAGAGAAAGGCATTCCAAGTCATAACTAAGAATCAAGTAGGTATGGACACCAAATAAAACTAATCAGAAAAGATAGAGTGAGATACTACATGCTTATTAGAGAAAACAATCCACTAAGGATATTGTAGTTCTAAATATGTATGCACAAAACAAAAGGAAACCCAAGTTCGTAAAAGTATGACTACACTAGCTAAAATTCCATATTGATCCTAACACGATGATAGTGGGTGAAGTCAGTACTGTACTCTTCCCAATAAACAGGTCATCCAGGCAAAAACTAAACAGAGAAACACTGGAGTAGACATTGTAAATCAAATGGACTTAACAGACATCTACAGAAGATTCAACTCAAACACTAAACAATGTTGCAGTTCATTGAACTTTCACCAGAACTGATCACATATTAGGATACAATGCTAGTCTCAACAGACATAAGAATTCTCAAACAACACCCTGTATCCTATATGACCACCATGGATTTAAGCTGGATATCAACAACAATTGAAACAAAAGAAGTATACAAACACATGGAAACCGAACAACTCATTACTGAATAAAAATTGGGTTGACAGGAATCAAGAAAGAAATTAAAAGTTTTTTTTAACAATTGAATGAAAATGAAAACACAACTTACCCAAACCTATGAAATAAAATCAAGGCAGTTCCACACGGCAAGTACTTAATAAGTGCCTACATAAAAAACTAGAGAAATATTATATTAATAATTTAATGGCAGACTGAATGCTTAAGACAAACAAGAGTAAATAATACCCTCAAAAAGTAGATGGGAAGAAATAATCAAATTCACAGCTGAAATCAATGAAATAGAAACAACAACAACAAAACAATATAAAGAATCAAATGAAATGAAGATTTGGTTCTTTGAGAAAAATCAGTAAGACTGACAAACCTTTTTGCTAAATTAACCAAATATCAGACAGAGAAGGTCCAAATTAATAAAATTAGAAATGAAAATGGAGCCATTACAAGAGATACCAAGGAAATTCAGAGAATCTTAAGGACATACTTTAAAAATCCTACTCTACAATTGGAAAACCTAAAAGAAATGGGTGAATTTATTGACATTTGTGACTTACCGAAGTTAAATAAAGATGATATTAACAATTTAAATAGTCCCACAGCCCTAATAAAAATAATAATTAAAAATCTTCCAACCAAAGACATACAGAGAGAGAGAGTTAGAGAGAGAGAAAGAAGGATAAGATGTATTCAGTTCAGAATTCTACCAAACCTTTAAAGAAAAACTAATGCCAACACTCCTCAAATTATTCTACAAAATAGAAACTGAAAGGGCATGTTCAATTAGTTTTATAAAGCCAGTATTACCCTGATACCCAAACCACACAAAGACACAACAACAACAAAAGAAAATTGTAGATAAATATGAACATAAATACAAAAAATCTTCAATAAAATACTTGTAACTGAATTCAACAACACATCCAAAAGATCATCCACCATAATTGAGTTGATTTCATCCTAGAGATGCAAGAATGGCTCAACATACATAAATCAATAAATGTAAAACACCACAAAAACAAACTGAAATACAAAAACCACATCATCTCATTACATGCAGAAAAGGCCTTTGTCAAAATCTAACATCCCTTCATGATAAAATTCCTAAAGAGACTAGGGATGGATACAAAGGATTTACCTTTTGGTAAATGCCCTTTGGGTAAATGCCCTTTGATGGAACAAAGCCTACTGCTAGTGCAACCCAGAACATCAGAGTTCTTAGTAATAACACAGGGGACAAAATGTTTAGCTGGTCTCAATAGGTGGGCAGTCTCTGGCTATAAAAACACAGGACTGGGAAGCTCTAGTTGCTAGCTTTTGTACACACAATCTTCACTTGCAAGTGGTTGTGACAGACATTTTAAAATAGCTTTTAATATTAGAGCACTGTGTTAGCGATGACCCTTGTCTGCTTGAACCTTGAAATTTGTCCATTAAATTCATTCTCATAATGACTCCACAGCAAAATATGTGTCAAGCCATTACATTACCCCAGAATATTCCTTTAGAATAACAAATGAGCCAGAGTGTGAACTTCTGTCATTAACTCAAGAGAAACTTCACGAGGAGAGAATGACTTGTGTTATTCCTAAGAGAGTCTCACAGCAGCACTGCTGTATTTGTTGTGGCCTGGTGTGGAAATACGAATCCAAGGAAGCAAAGTGGCTCTCAGATAAACAATGATGACTCTGATCTAACCTGGGCCCTGAAATTACATCTATAGCCCAGCAGTCAAGTTCTCTCTTCCTTCTGGATATCAGTCTCAGATTGATCATTGGAAAGATATGCTTTTCCCTTCCCTTTCTACAGAGCCCTCTGTCTTTGGCTAATTCTAAGTTCTTAAGAATAAAGGTGATATCCATTGACCAAAGTGTCAGAAAGGACACGCTCTAAGAAAGAAGATGACCACATCACAAAGTGCAAAACCAAGGTCTTGTTCTTTCATCTTTTGGAGTTTAGGCAGTATGTCTGCCTATGAATGTTCAGGGTTGTAGAAGAGAATCATCTCCTAAGTGGAAAGGGAAATACAAAGAAAAGAATTTTAACAATATCCTAGCCACTGACAAATATCCAGGCCATGTACAGAATTTCAGCCTATACTCTCCCATGACAAAGAAAGGAGAACCAAAGGCAGTTATGGCACTTGGCATACAAGAAGTACTCTTTGCTTCTCTCTGCTATCCAGAGAGACATGATGAAAGCCTGTCTCATTCCACACAAAAACAAAACAAACAAACAACATCCTCAGGCTTATGGACTGGAACAAGCTTGTTAAAGGAGGCAATGAACCCCACATTTGTTGAATCTTTGTTGTTTTCCTGTTGGTATAGGGTAAGCCTGGAACAATGCATGAAAAACAGTGTGAAAAATTCATGCTATGTCAGCTGTGAAAATATAAAGGTGGTTTATGTTTTAAGGGCTAGAAATGTCTTATTTTCCCAAGAGAACATTGTTAAGAAAAATCAGTGGTCAGAGATGGTAATGAAGTGCCTAGACAGAGAAAAATGTAAAGAATAATCTATAATGGATACAGCAAAGTGGCAAAGATGGGCTGTGAGTAACCATCATGCAGGTCAGTGAAAAGAAAGATAGCATGTACTCTTTAGAAGCAAAATAATACATTAAGTGATATTAAGTAGTAGACAGTGGTGTTAATGTGGAAAATGGGGGCACAGATGGTATATTTAAATTCATAGAGAAAAAGTTGAAGGTTTTATAAAAGGTAGTCACTGCTAATGAAAAAGGGGACTTGCATCAGATTATAAGAAAATACAGAGGATCATTAGTGAATACTTTGCAAATTTATATTCTAAAAGAATTTGAAAGTCTAGAAGAAATTCCAAGACATATATGACTTAGAAAATTAAATCAAGAAAATATAAACCATATAAAATATTCACAACAAACACAATGATTTAAGTAGTAATGAAAGTCTCCTTATATAGAAAAGTTCAGGAATGAACAATTTGATGAGTTCTACTAAATATTTAAGGAAGACTTAACACTAATATGCTAAGTGTTTTACAAAACAGAAAGAGGCATAATACTAAACAACTTCGAAGGCAGTATTATCTTGATAATCAAGCCAGATCATTCTCGTCTCAAAGCCCCTATGAATTATTTTTCCTGGTGAACATAGATACAAAACTCTTCAAATAAAATATTTGCAAATAGAGTTGAAGACCATTAAGAATATTATACACTATGACCGAGATGATTTCACATGAGAGGTACAAAATTGACTCAATGTATAAAAATCAACAAATGAAAAACCCACAATTTAATCATTTAGACCAAATGATCATCTCAATATATAAACAAAAAGGCTTTGATAAAGTTTAAAATCCATTCATGATTTAAAAAAAATCCCTTAAGAAAAAAGGAATAGAAAGAATATACCTCAATGTAAAAAGAGTTAGATATCATAAACTGCTAAGATTATACCAAATTATAAAAAAACTAAAACGCCTCCCCTAAACTCATAAGCAAGGCACAGGTGTATATTCTCTTCTCACTCCTCTTATTTAACACAGTGTGGGTTGGCTAATTTAGAGCAATAAAAAAGAGGGAAGAAAGGGATCCTCTAGGAACCAAATGATCAGTTCCTATACCTAAGAGTATCTAAAAATAACCCAAAGAAAACTTTTATTTGGAAACACTTTCAGCAAAACAGCAGAATACAATATAAGTAAAACTTATTAGCCTTTTATATATTAATGGCAACCTTACCAATAAAGTGGGAAGGGGATTCACATTAGCATAAAAATATACAATTTCCAGAAATAAACCTAACCAAAGGAGGTAAAAAACCCTTTTCAATGAAAAAATTTACAGCACTGAAGAAAGAAATTGAAGAAGGCACTAGAAGATGGAAAGACTTCTAGTGTACCTGGATTAGCAGAATAAATTTTGGAAAACTGCCTATCAACTCAAAACAATCTATAGATTTAATGTGTCACTCAGCAAATTCCCAATGGCATTCTTCCCAGAACTTGAAAAAACAATAATATGAAGGCATGGTGGCTCTTACCTTCACACTTTCAATCCCAGTACTGAGGAGGGAGAATTAGTAGGATCTCTGTAGATTCAAGGCCAATCTAGTTCCTAGTGACGCAGACTAGCCAGGGTTACAAAGGGTTCAAATGAAATCCTAAAATTCATATGGAAATACAAAAGATATTGAATTAGCCAAGGAAATCCTATGCAAAAACGCAGTGCTTGAGGTTTATAATACCTTATCTTAAGTTGTACTACAGAGTCATAGTAAAAAATAATCTAATACTGGCACAAAAACAGACAATATAAACCAGAAGAATAGAGGTCACAGAAATAGACACAGACAGCATTAGTCACCTAATTTTTGACAAAGATGTTTAAAATACAAATTATAGAAAATAATTTCCTTAATAAATGGTTCTGGGAAAACATAATTATCACATATAAGAATAAAACTAGATTCACATCTCCTTACACAAAAATCAATTAAAATGGATCAGAAACCCTAAAGTAAGACCTAAAACTGAAAATAATAGAGAAGATTGAGGTTAATTACTTCTGGCAATAAATGTAGGCAAGGAGTTCCTGAAAATGATTTCAATGCACAAGGAAAATATCCCAAGAACTTGATGTGCCAGGCTTTATTGACTCCCTATGGGAGGCCTTACCCTTTGGGAGGAGTGAATGGGGGTGGGATAAAGGGGAGGGGGGAGGGGAGGGAGGGGGAACTGTACTTGGTACATAAAATGAATAAAAAAATTTAAAAAAAGAATTGACAAAAGAAATTATTGCTGTCCCCGTTTTTAATTGTCTGCCTTTTAAACTAGATTATCCTAGCCAACAACTGCAAGTCTGCCACTACCAGCAGTGGCTAGGCCGCAAGAGTGGCAACCTGAAGAAACTCTGTTCCCTCAGGCACCGACTCTTTCAAAACCACGAAGAGAACTTATCTAAAGCTCTGTCCCTGCTAAAGAATTCAAGATTCAAAGGTTGAGGTAGAATCTTCCTTCCCAGAGTGGCTGAATAGCAGGAAGCTCACCTAGGTCACCTCTGTGCTTTTCCCAAGAAGTCCTTGGTCTTTTTCTTGCTCCTCTTTATAAACACCTCTCCACATGGCTCCTTCCTACTACTTTCTGTCAGCTAGTTGCTGATGCAGCCTCAGGACCCCACAGGTGAATTTTATTTAATCAAACACATCTTTATATCATTAAACAAATGCTCCAGAGCATAAACAAAAGTAACACACCTTAAAATAATATTCTACAACAGATTATATGAAATTAAAACAACTTCTAAGCATCAGAGGAAATAATCTCTAGAGTGAAGAAATAGCATACAAAATTAGTAAAACACTTTGCTAATTGCACATATGACAAGGGATTGACATCTGAGATACATAAAGAACTACTAAAACAAACTGCAATAAAGCAATCATCTAATTAACAGACTGGTTAATGACCTGTACAGTCAGTTCCAATAGTAGATACATAAGTGACTAATAAAGATTTTTAAAAGTGTTCAAAATCACTGACCATCAGGAAAATGAGTTTGATGGAACTGGAGAGATAGATTATCAGTACAGTGCATGTACGACTCTTGTAGAGGATTTCTGTTTGATTACCTGACCATATCAGGTGGCTCACAGCTGTGTGTAACTCTAGTTCCAGGCAGATCCAAGGCCTTTGGCCTCAGTAGTCACCTGTACTCATACGCGCGCATACCCTCCCACACACACACATACTTTTAAAAATAAAGAAAAATTTAAAATAAATGAAGAAAACATATTTCAAGATTCTGTATCACCCCAGACAGAATGGCTATCATCAAGAAAATGAATTGTGTGACTTTGAATATGACTTAGTTGGAAGAGAACTCACACAGAGAGTTGGACACAGTGTCAAGTCCTTGTAATTCTAGTCGGTAGAGAAATAGAGTTCCTGGGGCTTTTGGGCTAGCTAGTCTTGTCAAATGGGTGAGTCCTAGATTCAATGAGAGACTGTCTCAAAAATAAGGTGGTAAATGATTGAAGATACTAAATATTGATCTCTTGTACACACACACACACACACACACACACACACACTTTAAACCTTCATACGTGTGCAAACATCTGCACATACACGTGAACCTACTGTTATGCCCAGATCCACAAAGTCCCCCTAACCCAACAAAGAGACCGAGTCCCATATGTAAAAGCAAAGAGTCTTTATTTTATGCAAGTTTGCAAACTCGGTCTCTCTGAATGTCCAATGTACTGGAATAAATGAAGAGCCCCAAGCTCAGTTAGGGTTGGGTTTTTATAGTAGTAAAGGTAGGGGTGAGGGGTTTCTCAGGTTCAGGACCCCTGATTGGCTGACATTTGTCTAGGGGTGTCCTGGTGAGTGTATGCCTATCTACAATGGTTGGAACGGTAGGCATTTCCTTTGGATGGTCTGTTCTTGAGTGGTGCTCAGTTTGTGGTTCTTCCTGCAACCAGGTATTGCTTCAGGGTAAACTACTGAGACTCGGGCCTCCATTAAACTTATCAATGGCTGAGTCCTACTCTGGCAGGTGATAATGGTTGGAAGTAAAGAAGTTCCTTTGAGTGGTCTGTTTCTATTTAGTTTATCATGGCTGGCTCCTACACCTACAAACACATATATAATGCACACAAGCAACAGAAATTGTGACAAATATTAGCAAAGATTTTGGGAAAGTGAGGCCCTTCTTCACTATACATGGGAATGCAAGATCGCACAACCACAATAGAAATCACTCTAGAGATAAAAAACCTAAAAAATAGAACTATCATATACACTAGTGTTGACTCAATGTCAGCATACCACAGACATATTTGCACATCTGACTTCATTGGTACATTACTCATAATTCATTACTCATAATTCCTTAGTCATCGATGTCCATCAAAAATAAAATAGATGAAAAGATGTCTTATGTATATATTTATTCATGAATTATATATATGTGAATGATGTGATATATATGAATTATATATAGTGTTAAACAAAAGTGAAATCATTGCATTTGCAAAAACAGATACAACTAGAAACATTATGTTAAGAAAAATAAGTTAGGTTCAAAAAGGCAAATATTGTATGTTTTGTCTCATATGAGAGATCTAGATTTAAATTTATATGCATATCATTATGTATGTGAGTATGTAGATATATGTTCAGCCATGAAAGCAGAGTGGCATTCGGAGCTCCACAGGAGTGGGAGCAGATACAGACCAGGGACATTTGTGGGGGCAGGACTAAGCCAGCAACCTGGGCCAGAATAGACCTGAGACAGTGAACTCCACAAGAGCATGTACAGAGGAGCAACTGTGGGTCCGGAGCCAGAACCAGAGACCACTGTGGGTCCGGCTGTAAATCTGGGACCTTTGAGGGAGTAGACATGAGCCAGGATGCCTGCGGATCTGGGCATGAGTCTAGAACCACTGAGGAACTAGGCCTGAGCCAGGACCTCTGAGGGTCTGGGCATGAGTCTGGGACCTCCGAGGGAGTAGGTAGGAACCAGAGAACTCTGCAGGTCCAGGCTTGAGTCTGGGACCTCTGAGGAAGTAGGCCTGAGCCAGAACCTCTCTGGGTCTGGGCGGTGGTCTGGGATGTCAAAGGGAGTAGGCAGGAACCATAAACCTCTATGCCCTGAATACAAGGGCACCCTCATATGTAAAAGAAATACTTGTAAAGCTTAAATCATACATTAAAACCCACACACTAATAATGGGAGACTTCAACACTCCACTCTCACCACTGGACAGATCAGTCAGACAAAAAATGAACAGAGAAATAAGGGAACTAACAGATCTTACAATTCAAATGGACTTAACAGATATATACAGAAAATTCCATCCAAACATAAAAGGATATACCTTCTTTTCAGCACCTCATGGAACCTTCTCAAAACTGACCACATACTCACTAACAAAACCTCAACAGATGCAAAAAAAAATTGAAATAACCCCATGTATCTTATCAGATCACCATGGCTTAGAACTAGAATTCAATAGCAATACTAATTCCAGAAAGCCCACAAACACATGAAAATTAAACAATGCTCACCTGAATCATCAATGGGTCAAGGAAGAAATAAAGGGAGAAATTAAAGACTTCCTAAAATTCAATGAAAATCACCACACAACAGACCCAAATTTATGGGACACAATGAAAGCAGTGTTAAGATGAAAGTTCATAGCACTAAATGCTTACATAAAGAAGCTGGGAAAATCCCACACTAGTGAATTAACAGAACGTTTGAAAAATTTAGAACAAAAGGAAGCAAGCTCACCCAAGAGCAGGAAATAATCAAATTGAGAGCTGAAATCAACAAAATAGAAACAAAGAAAACAGTACAAAGAATCAATGAGACAAAGAGTTGGTTCTTTGAGAAAATCGACAAAATAGACAAACCTTTATCCAAACTAACCAAAAGGCAGAGAGAGAATATCCAAATTAACAAAATCAGAAATGAAAAAGGGGACAAAACAACAGATGCAGAGAAAATACAGAAAATCATTAGGTCATATTTCAAAAATCTGTACTCCACAAAATTGGAAAACTTAAAGAAAATGGACAACTTTCTGTATAAATATCCCTTACCAAAATTAAATCAAGACCAGATAAGCAAATTAAACAGACTTATAACTGCTGAAGAAATAGAAACAGCCATCAAAAGACTCCCAACCAAAAAAAGCACAGGACCAGATGGTTTCAGCTCAAAATTCTACAAGAATTTTAAAGAACTAATACCAATACTCCTCAAATTGTTCCACACAATAGAAACAGAAGGGACATTGCCAAACTCTTTTATGAGGCTACAATTACCTTGATACCCAAACCACAGAAAGGCATTACTAAAAGAAGAGAATTACAGATCAGTCTCACTCATGAACATTGATGCAAAAATACTCAATAAAATAGTGGCAAATGGAATCCAAGAACACATCAGAACCATCATCCACCATGATCAAGTCGGCTTCATCCCAGAGATGCAGCAATGGTTCAACATACGAAAATCTGTCAACGTAATTCACCATATAAACAAACTGAAAAATAAAAAACACATGATCATCTCATTAGATGCTGAAAAAGCTTTCGACAAAATATAACATCCCTTCATGACAAAGGTCTTGGAGAGAGCAGGGAAACAAGGAACATACCTAAAAATAATTAAGGCAATATACAGCAAGCCAACAGCCAACATCAAAGTAAATGGAGAGAAACTCCCAGCGATTCCACTGAAATCAGAAACAAGACAAGGTTGTCCACTCTCTCCATACCTATTCACTATAGTTCTTGAGGTCCTAGTTAGAGCAATAAAACAACAAAAGGAGATCGAGGGGGTGCAAATCGGAAAAGAAGTCAAATTCTCACTATTTGCTGATGATATGATAATTTACATAAGCGATCCCAAAAATTCTATCAAGGAACTTCTACAACTCATAAACACTTTCAGTAATGTAGCAGGATACAAGATTAACTCAAAAAATCAGTAGCCCTCCTATTTTTATTTCATTCTTAATGTCTTCTTTGACCCATTCACCATTCACAAATGAACTATGTAATCTTCAAGAATTTTTGCACTTATCAAAGATTTGTTTGTTGTTGACTTTATGTTTTATTACATTATTGTCAGATAGGACACATTGAGTCATTTCATTCCTTTAAAAATTTCTTAAGATGTGCTTTGTGTCCCAGGATATGGGCTAATTTAGAGGAGCTTCTGCGTGCATATTCATTGATGTTTGAATGGAATAGTCTGCAGATATGTTGAGTCTATCTTATGTGTGATGTCATTTAATTCTGATATTTACCTGCTTATTTTTTCAGATTACCTGTCTACTTGAGAAAGTGGGCTTTTGAAATTATTTACTATTAACAAGTTAATATTACACTGTGTTGTTGCTCCTAACAGGAGCATTCCCCTTTCTGGAACCAAAACTTCTAGGCCAGCAGAACTTAAGTTCATGGGAACAGGAAGCAAAAATTTTCCTAGTGGATCACTAGGGACTATTCCCCTTTCCACCCCTTGATTCCTGGATCTGTAGTTCCTAGCTATGGGAAAAATGTATCATATATTGGGTGATGATTCAAAGCATATACTGCCTTCTGGAGATGAAAATGATTTACAGGCTGTTGTCAAACTCAGTCTATGAGGCTGTCTCAGCTGGTCTTAAATATATGCCAGGATCCTGAAAAAGTAGGCTCTAATGGCAGTGAAGGAATGGAACTGCTAACAAGGCAAAAGCAAGCAGGCAAAGAAAAGTCTTCCTTCTTCTATGTCCTTTTATAACCTTCCAACAGAAGGTGTGGCCCAGATTAGAGGTGGGTTTTCCCAGATCACAAGATCTACATTAAAAATGTGTCTTCCTACCTCATAGATCCAAATTAGAAGTAGATCTTCCTACTCCAAATTAAGCAGATAGTCATTGTTCAATGAAATAATAAGAAAAATATTGAATGAAGTAGTAAAAAGAATCACTTCATTTTCCTATAGGTTCAAAAGATATAAAATATTGATCATTATTGTTTCCATAACATTTCGGAGGCACAACAATTTTACAAATTAAAAATTCTTACAAAGGTATAAAGATAGAAAGATGAACCTTGTTTTCCCATGATTATGTGAAGAAGACTGGTTAAAGGGGCACAAAGAAATTTGGGGAATGATGAAGATACTCTATAACAGAACTGTGTTGCCCATCACTTAACTATATAAATGTACCAAACTATCTCAGATTCTTCACTTGTCGTTGGCAAATTTTTAAATGTAAATTGCGTAGAAATTAAAGGTGTTCCAAAAATAGTCAAGATATTCTGAACCAACAGAGATTTGAAATTAAAGATATCAAGGTATTCCAAGTGGATGTTGTAAACAGCAAAACAAAACAACACCACACCCAGGCCCAGAACTCAGGGCACTAGTTTCCAATTCTGGTTTTAGAACTAGCAATGTTAAATAAGGATTTTGAGCCTCTATTACATAGGTATGATTGTATTTATCTTATTTACAGGGTATTAGGTTATGCTGAGATGACAGATGTAGTCATATTATAAAAAGTTTATCACCTTTGTTATGACAATCAGAATGTTTGCTCTGTATAGCCAGATTTTTACCAGATATAGTAAATATTTTGCCTAGAACAGGGTCAAAGGGAACATAATCAGGACTCATAATTCCAAACTCCTTCAGATCAATTGTTCTTCATCAGCTGATTAATAAATGTTTTATCAGAGCAGCCTTGGGCTAAATTTAACTGCTGGAAAAAAGTCCTACTGCAGTTGTGACAGGTGACATAGGAGGGTTGCAGAAGTGAAATGTAGTAAAAGGCCAAAATAGTAACATTTGTATCTCAGATGGCTGGTGGTCTGAATGTTAATTTGGCCTCCAGAATGTCCCATCAGAGACCCTGTGGTTTCCTAGTATTTCAAGTCACTATCCTAATTCATTGAGTCTTAACACTTTATCTCACTAGAAACATCTCCTTGGATTTTACTCCGTAGGCTCTTATAAAGGCCAATTTCCCAGGGGAAAATGTTTTATCATAAATGACAAACTACTATCTTTGAGCCTACTCAGATTTCTGATTAGAAGGAAGCCAATCATTTGTTTTCTAAGTAAAAGGAGGTTGCTCATGAATACTGGTCTATGATAAAAATACACAGTCTGACCTGACTGTTCCCATTGTCGCAAGGGCCCTGAATGACATCACACTTTCCCTCATGGCCTCGCTTTCCAACTCTCATAGTGAAAAAGAAAAAAAGGAAAAGGATTTCAACTTTATTACACATTTTGCCTGGCTAAGAACCTCTAAACAGCAAAGCAGCTCTAGACTCCTCTGAACAAGAGCGTATTTCTGTATACAGTGTTGTTTTTCTGTATACAGTGTCCTGCCTACATGTGTGCCTGCAAACAGAAGAAGGTACCAGATCTCAAGGTTGTAAGCAACCATGTGGTGGTTGCTGGGAGTTGAACTCAGGACCTCCAGAAAAGCATCCAGTACTCTTAACCTCTAGGCCATCTAACCAAGTTACAATACATGGCCTCAGAGAGGGCCAAAGAGGGACGTATGGTTTCCCTGGGAAGGGGAAATAGAAGAGATCTCCTGGGTAACCTGGGGACATATGGGGGGATGGGAACATGATGGATCAGGTTGGGTGGGTTGGGAACAAGATGAAGCGGTAGAGTAATAAAAGAGATATCTTGATAGTGGGGGACATTTTGGGGTTAGGGAGAATCTTGGTGCCAAGGAAACTCCCAGAAATCCATAAGGATGACCCCAGCAAAGACTCCTAGCAATAGTGGAGAGGGTGTCTAAATTGGTTATCTCCTGTAATCAGATTGGTGACTGACTACCCTTATTGGCATCAGAGATCCTTCATCCAGTAACTCATGGATGCAGACACAGAGATACATAGTCAAGCACTGGGCCAAGCTCCAGGAGTCATATTGAAGAAAGGAAGAAGGATTGCATAAGCCAGGGGGTCAAAGTCATGACAGGGGAACCCACAGAGACAGCTGACCTGAGCTCATAGGAACTCATGACCTATGGACCAATAGCTAGGGAACCTGAATGGGACCTACCTAAGACTCTCGGCATGTGTGTGATAGTTGTGTAACTTGGTATGTTTGTTCAGTGGGATCAAGACCTGTCCCTGGTATTTGAATTGACTTTTGGCAACCTATTCCGTGTGCCTGGTTGCCTTGTCCAGTTTTGATGTGGTGGGAGGAGCTTTGTCCTGTCTCGGTTTGATGTCCCATGCTTTGTTGACACCCATGGGAGGCCTGCCTCTTTATGAATGGAGAGGGAGGAAGAGTAGATAGTAGATAGGGGTAGAGGGAAGACAGGGAGGGGAGGGAATGGAAGGAGAGGAAGAAGGGGAAACTGCAATCAAGATGTAAAATAAATGAAAAAAATTAATTAATAAAAAAAAGAATTTGTAAGGACGTGCTCCAAAAACATGCCTATTTCTGAGTATAAATATTAAATCTGTTGGGTAGAGGTGGTGGAAGCTAAGCCACAAGACCAGGTTTTTCATAGGTTTATATCCACTGTAATTATTGTGCTCTAGGGTTTGCCAAAGAGCAATAGCCTACAAACTGCATAGGAGGCCTACAAAGAAATGTTGCCTAAATGTCCAAACTTACTTGCTCCTAAACAAACTGATGATTCAGGATTCAGAAAGACAAACACATGGGAAAACGTTCATTGATATACATCCTTCAATTAAGAAGATTCAAGTAGAAAGGCCCACAATATGAACACAAACAGAAAAGCACCACATTTCAGAAAGTCTAATGATACAATAAGACAAAAGTGTATACATACACAAACAAGAGAGAGACTAAGAATGTATATAAGCAGAATTAAGCTAACAGAAACACATTAAAATTATGATATACATGGACCAAATAAATATTTTAATGGGTATGTAATGGGCAAAGATGCATAAAATGACATGTGAACAGACATGTATATACATACTGTTGCATGAATAATAAAAACCCAGAGACAGATATTGAAGATCAGAAAAACCAAAGCAGACAGCCACTGGCTCTTACTTCTACCTTAGTCCAAAAATGGGTGAGATCCCATCTCTATGAATTCTAAAGACTCTATACCCCACACTTCACACTCCACTGAGTTCCTGTCTTGTAGTAAGAGGAGCAGGCCTGCTTTTCGTCCCAGCCGCCCGGCTCCCGGCTGCCCAGCTAGCTTATACCCAAAATAACCACACAGAAATCATATTAGTTAAATTACTGCCTGGCACATTATCTCTAGCCTCTTACTGGCTAACTCTCACATCTTGATTCAACCCATTTCTAATAATCTGTATGTCACCATGAGTTCGTGGCTTACCGGGAAAGATTCAGCATGTCTGACCTGGCAGCTTCATGGCAACGGCTCTCCCTGTCTTCTTCCCAGCATTCTGTTCTGTCTACTCCGCCTACATGATTTCTGCCCCATCAAAAGACCAAGGCAGTTTCTTTATTCACCAATGAAAGCAACACAAATACAGAAGAACCTCCTACACCATTTCCCCTTTTTCTGTTTAAACAAAAAAGAAAGGCTTTCTTTTTAACATAGTAAAATTACATATAACAAAACAGTTATCAAGCAAGAATTACAGTTACAATATTTATATCTATTTTATCTTTTATCATAACTAAGGAAAACTATAACTATCCATTCTTCAACTCCATCAAAGACTCCAGAAGGATATAATATTACCTAAGTAAACAAGAAGTAAACAACTTCCAAAACTCTAGAAGTGACAAAGACATCTTGCTGCCTGTACACCCAAGGTTCTTCTGTACTATTGGGGCATCCATCTTCAGCCTACAGGCCCATAGTATCCAGCAGACTTTCCCATGAAGCAGGAAATTTTAAAGATAGTTCAGTCACTTTCTTCTGTGTCCTGAAGAATGTCTCGCTGACTCTTTCATGAATCAGGAACCCCGAAGGACCATCTCACATTTAGGTAAGTTTAGCGGTCCTCTCTCTGTGGGTTCTTCATGTCCAGTTTATGCAATAGTCCAGGCAAGAGCAGTTTCTTGCACAAATGGCTAACCAACTCCATAAGGAGCCTCTTCAATGCCCATCTTCCTCTTGAAGTAGATCGGTGGTGCCAGGAGCAGACATGTCTCATTGTCATGAAAAGCCCTAAGTTATTAAAACATTTTAAATGCCATATTCTGAGTCTTTGAAAGATATGAAGAATGCCTATCTGAAATATATCTATGCACATCTAAAAAATCTAACAGACATGACTACAAACTTTATTATAGAGATTATCTATTAACCTATATTTCTTAAATATACATTACATTTTAAATGAACTACACAATCACAATACCTTAATCAAGATCAGAAATACATATACATATAACAAAATTGACCTTAAATTTATATCAATAAAGCAAAATTTATACCAATGCAAATTATTCATATATATATCATATCCCCCTTTAAATGTAAAAGAACATTTATAAACAATATTTGGGAATATGGGTGTAGTTTTTTTGCTGCAAACTTTTTCCTGCTGTATGGGGGTGCTGGTAATCAGGTCTTTCATGGTGTATCCTGTGTGTCAGGTTCATCTCAGTTGGCAGTTGAGTGAAGTAATTTTTTGAAGGTATTAACAGTGACTTTCAGGAGAATGTGGTGTATCATACCATTTTGTTCTAGAAGGAATCCACAGGGTCTCATCCTCTGTGAAAACAAAAGAAGAACCTCTTTTCCAAAGCATCATATCCTTAGACCTAAATTCTGAAGTCATAATACCTTTATAATATACATGCTGGTTTGGCTTAGCAGCACACACAATGAAAGTCTCTTTGCAGTTAGCTCCTTCACAATCAAAAACTGTAAAGAAAACACAACAAAATACATAATCCAGACATTCTGTGAATTTTCCATTTTACATGGCTTATTTTTTTAATCTATGACTATCTGTACTATGTCTCTTTAAAGACTTTACCCTTTTTTTAAAGTATCTCTCTATACGTTTTATTTCTTTTCTCTTTTACGCCTACTACGTACATTTATTCAACAGTTTGACCCATTTAGAGGTCTTTTATGTCTTAATCTGTCCTATTGTGAATCAGTAATTCTTTTTTGTTTTTTCTGTTTTTTTTTTTTTTGGATTCTCCGTGGAAAGGTTAATTTTTTTTCCACATTTAATTTTTTATTATTGCATTATAAATAGTACCATTCAAAATTTCCACCTCTTCTGCTCCTCCCATTTCCCTCCCACTGCCCCACTCCCCCTACCCTTTTCCCCTCCAGTCCTAAGAGAGGGCAGGTTACCCTGCCCTGTGGGAAGCCCAAGGGCCTCTCGCCTCCATCCAGGCCTAGGAAGGTGTGAATCCAAACTGACTAGGATCCCAAAAAGCCAGTACATGCAGTAGAATCAAATCCCAGTGCCATTGTCATTGGCTTCTCAGTCAGTCCCATTGTCAGTCATATTCAGAGAGTCTGTTTCGACCACATGCTCGTTCAGTCCCAGTCCAGCTGGCCTTGGTGAGCTCCCACTAGATTGGGCACACCATCTCAATGGGTGGACCAATCCCTTGTGGTTCTGACTTCTGTGTTCATCTTCTCCCTCCTTCTGCTCTTCAACTGGGCCTTGGGAGCTCAGTCCAGTGTTCCAACGTGGGTCTCTGTCTCTATCTCCATCCGTCGCCAGATGAAGATTCTTCTGCTCTTCGACTGGACCTTGGGAGATCAATCCATTGCTCTGGTGTGAATGTGGGTCTCTGTCTCTATCTCCATCCATCGGACAAAATTTCTATGGATGTGATCAAGATATTCATCATTGTGACTATGGGACAGTGATAGTTCCGGCACCCTCTCCTCTGCTGCCCAAGGACCTAGCTGGGGACATCCCTGTGGACACCTGGGATCTCCTCTAGAGCCAAGTATCTTGCCAGTCCTAAAATGACTCCAATAATTGTAGATATCTTATTCCCTTCTCCAACACCCACCTTTCCTCCATCTCCGACCTCCCACTCCCCCAATCTCTCCCCAGTCCTTCCCTTCTCCCTTCTCCTTCCCCCTCTCCCCTCCCCCCGCCCCCAACCCCCACCTCTATCCCCACCCCTGTATTCCCACCTTTTGCCTGGCAATCTTGTTTGCTTCCAATTTCCAAGAAGATCTATATATGATATTCTTTGGGTTTGCCTTGCTATTTGGATTCTCTGGGCTTGTGAGCTATAAGCTTAGTGT
>PVIU01023214.1:0-27866 GCA_004026605.1 Ondatra zibethicus | reverse complement strand
CTTCCTAGGCCTGGATGGAGGTGAGAGGGCCTTGGGCTTCCCACAGGGCAGGGTAACCTGCCCTCTCTTAGGACTGGAGGGGAAAAGGGGAGGGGGAGTGGGGAAGCGGGAGGGAAATGGGAGGAGCGGAGGAGGTGGAAATTTTGAATGGTACTATTTATAATGCAATAATAAAAAATTAAATGTGGAAAAAAAAAGAGAATGGATATGAAAACAGGATCCAACATTCTGCTCTTTACAAGAAACACACCTCAACCACAAAGACAGACATTATCTCAGAGTAAAGGGTTGGGAAAAGGTTTTTCAATCAAACAGCCCTACGAAACAAGCAGGTGGGACTATACTAACACAATCGAATTCAAACTAAAATCATCAGGAGAGATGAAGATGGGCACTTTATACTCATAACAAGAACAATTCATCAGGATGAAGTCTCAATCCTGAATATATATGCCCCTAATATAAAAGCACCCACATATGTAAAAGAAACATTGCTAGAACTCAAAGCACGCATCAAACCCCACACACTAATAGTAGAAGATTTCAACACTCCTCTCTCACCTGAAAGCTCTAGAAAAAAAAAAAGAAGCAGACTCACCACGGAAGAGTAGAAGACTGGAAATAAATCAAACTGAAGGCTGAAATCAACAAAATAGAGGCAGAGAAAACAATCCAAAGAATCAATGAAACGAAGAGCTGGTTCCTTGAGAAAATCAGCAAGATCGACAAACGCCTATCCAAACTAATCAAAAGGTGGAGAGAGAACACTCAAATTAACAAGATCAGAAATGAAAAGGGGGACATAACAACAGACACTGAGGAAATTCAGAGAATCATTAGGTCTTACTACAAAAGCCTGTATGCCACAAAACTGGAAAATGTAAAAGAAATGGACAGTTTTTTAGATAAATACCATATACCGAAATTAAATCAAGACCAGGTGAACAATTTAAATAGACCTATAAGTTGTGAGAAAATAGAAGCTGTCATCAAAAACCTCCCAACCAAAAAAAGCCCAGGACTAGATGGTTTTAATTCAGAATTCTACCAGAACTTCCAAGAAGAGCTAATATCTATATTCCTTAATGTGTTTCACATAATAGAAACAGAAGGGTCATTGCCAAACTTTTTTTATGAAGCTACAGTTACCATGATACCAAAACCACACAAAAATGCAACCAAGAAAGAGAATTACAGACCAATCTCACTCATGAACATTGATGCAAAAATTCTCAATAAAATACTAGCAAACTGAATCCAAGAACACATCAAAAATATCATCCATTATGATTAAGTAGGCTTTATCCCAGAGATGCAGGGCTGGTTCAACATATGAAAAATCTATCAATATAATCCGTCATATAAATACACTGAAAGAAAAAAAACCATATGATCATTTCATTAGATGCTGAGAAAGCATTTGACAAAATTCAACACCCCTTTATGATAAAGGTCTTGGAGAGATTAGGGATACAAGGTTCATATCTAGATATAATTAAGGCAATATACAGCAAGCCGACAGCTAACTTCAGATTAAATGGAGAGAAACTCAAAGCGATTAAACTAAAATCAGGAACAAGACAAGGCTGTCCACTCTCTCCATATCTCTTTAATATAGTGCTTGAAGTTCTAGCAATAGCTATAAGACAGAATAAAGAGATCATGGGGATTCGAATTGGAAAGGAAGAAGTCAAACTTTCGTTATTTGCAGATGATATGATAGTGTGCATAAGTGACGCCAAACACTCTACCAAAGAACTTCAACAGCTGATAAATACCTTCAGTGATGTGGCAGGATACAAGATCAACTCAAAAAAATCAGTAGCCCTCCTATACACAAAGGATAAAGAAACCGAGAGGGAAATCAGAGAAACATCACCTTTCACGATAGCCCCAAATAGCATAAAGTATCTTGGGGTAACACTAATCAATGAAGTGAAAGATATATTTCACAAGAACTTTAAGGCCTTGAAGAAAGAAACTGAAGAGGATACCAGAAAATGGAAGGATCTCCCATGCTCCTGGATTGGTAGGATCAATATAGTAAAAATGGCAATTCTACCAAAGGCAATCTATAGATCCAATGCAATCCCCATCAAAATCCCAACAAAATTCTTCATAGACCTTGAGAGAACAATAACTAAGTTTATATGGAAAAACAAAAAGCCCAGGCTAGCCAAAACAATCCTATACAATAAAGGAACTTGCAGAGGCATTACCATCCCTGACTTCAAACTCTATTACAGAGCTACCATATTGAAACAGCTTGGTATTGGCATAAAAACAGAGACATTGACCAATGGAATCGAATCGAAGACCTGGATATTAATCCACAAACCTATCAACACCTCATATTTGACAAAGAAGCTAAAATTATACAATGGAAGAATGAAAGCATCTTTAACAAATGGTGCTGGCATAACTGGATGTCAACCTGTAGGAGAATGAAAATAGATCTTTATCTATCACCATGCACAAAAATCAAGTCTAAATGTATTAATGATCTCAATATAAATCTGACCGACCACACTGAACCTGACAGAAGAGAAAGTGGGAAGTAGCCTGCAATACATGGGCACAGGAGACCACTTCCTATGTAAAAATTCAGTGGCACAGACAATAAGAGAAACAATGAATAAACGGGACCTCCTGAAACTGAGAAGCTTCTGTAAAGCAAAGAACACAGTCATTAAGACAAAAAGGCAACCTACTGAATGGGAGAAGATATTCACCAAGCCCACATCACACAAAGGTCTGATCTCTAAATATACAACGAACTCAAGAAACTAGACATTAAAATTCTAAATTATCCAATTAAAAAATGGGGTAATGATCTGAACCGAGAATTCTGAACAGAAGTTCAAATGGCTGAAAGATACTTAAGGTGATGTTCAACTTCCTTAGCGATCAGGGAAATGCAAATCAAAACAACTTTGAGATGCCATTCTACACCTGTCAGAATGGCTAAAATCAAAAACACCAATGATAGCCTATGCTGGAGAGGATGTGGAGTAAGGGGAACACTCATCCATTGCTGGTGGAAATCAGTGTGGCAGTTTCTCAGGCAATTGGGAATCAACCTACCTCAGGATCCAGCAATATCACTCTTGGGAATATACTCAAGAGATATCCAATCATACAACAGAAGCATTTGTGCAACTATGTTCATAGCAGCATTATTTGTAATAGCCAGAACCTGGAAACAATCTAGGTGCCCCTCAATGGAAGAATGGATCAAGAATGTGTGGATTATACACACTTTAGAATACTACTCAGTGGTAAAAAACATCTTGAATTTTGCATGCAAATGGATGGAAATAGAAAACACTATCCTTAGTTAGAAAACTGAGACCCAAAAAGATGAATATGATATGTACTCATTCATTAGTGGACTCTAGCCATAAACAAAGGACATTAAGCCTATAGTTCACAAGCCTAGAGAAGCCAAATAGCAAGTTGAACCCAAAGAAAAACATATATAGATCTTCCTGGAAATTGGAAACAAACAAGATCATCAGGCCAAATTTGGGAGCACAGGGGTGGGAATAGAGGAGGGGGTGGGGCTGGGGGAAGTGAGAGGGTGAAGGAGAAGGGAGAAGGGAAGGCCTGGGGATAACTTGGGGGTGTGGGAGGGTGGAGATGGAGGAAGGTTGGATATAGGAGCAGGGAAGAAGATATCTACATTAAGGGAGCCATTTAGGGGTGGCAAGAGACTTGGCTCTAGAAGAGATCCCAGGTGTCCATGGGGATGTCCCCAGGTAGGTCCTTGGGCAGCAGAGGAAAGGGTGCCTGAACTGGCCTTGTCCCATATTCACATTGATGAATATCTTGAATATCACCATAGAAATTTCATCTGATGAATGGAGATAGAGGCAGAGACCCACATCCACATCAGAGCAATGGACTGAGCTTCTAAGGTCCAGTCGAAGAGCAGAAAGAGGGAGAAGATGAGCAAGGAATTCAGGACCGCAATGGGTTGGTCCACCCACTGAGGCAGTGTGCCTGATCTAATGGGAGCTCACTAAATCCAGCTGGACCGGGAGTGAATGAGCATGTGATCAAACTGGACTCTCTGAATGTGGCTTCCAATGGGGGCAGACTGAGAAGCCATCGATAATGGCACTGGGACCTGTCTCTTCTAAATATATTGGCTTTTTGGGTTCCTAGTCTATTTGGATGCACACCTTCCTAGGCAAGGATGGAGGTGGAGGACCTTGGCCTTCCCACAGGGCTGGGTACCCTTCCCTCTCTTAAGGATGGAGGAGGAGGGAGGAGTGGTGCAGGAGAATTGTCTGTATTCTGTCAATCATGTTTTAAATAAATGCTGATTGGCCAGGCAGGAAGTATAGGTGAGACAACCAGACAGAAAGTAAAGGTGGGGCCAGAAGAGCAGGAGTATTCTGGGAAGAAGGAAGCTCTTTCCACACTCCTGCCCAGACCACCGAAGAAGCAGAATGTGACCTGCCCTGCTGAGAAAGGTACTGAGCCATGTGGCTAACATAGATAAGAATAATGGGCTATATGAGTTATAAGAGCTAATACGAAGCCTGAGCTAATTGTCCAATCAGTTTATAAACTAATGTAGACTCCCTGTGTGATTTTCTCTGGGACTAAATTTCTGGGGGGACTGGGCGGGACAGAAACCCCAACAAGCCCAATCTCATGTCACACAGGAGGGTTAGTGGGGGAGCAGGAGGGGAATGGGAGAAGGGGAGGAAATGTAAATTTTTGAATGGAAAAACAAAAACAAAACAAAAAAACAAAAACAAATACCCAGAAATTAAGAGAATTTGGCATCTCATTAATTCTATTCTTTCCCTCTTTTATAGGTTGTGTCTGGAACATGTATTCTACTGCTCCTGGTTCAGACCTTTGAGTTTGCACAGAACATGGACACAGACAGGTAAGTCCAGACTCAGGCTGCAGGGATGGAGAATGGGTTGTAATTCACATGATAGAAACCACTGTGAATCTTTAGGACTAAAGATTTTCAGAGCTTTGAGAACTCAAGTCTTGATTCCTTTTTTCCTACCCGAAGCTCACTGTTAAAGCTTCTGGTTTTGGTAATGTGGGCTTCGAGAGCCCATGGGTACTACTTTTCTCTATGTTTGTTTGTATTGCTCCAAATATGTCTGCATTCCTCCTTCTAAAGAAACTTTGCCATTACATCACAGGAGCCGAACACAGTAGTATGTCATTTCCAGCAGCAGGCTGGAATTGCTTTGCATCAATTTACCATATCATATTTTTAGATTACAGAAATTTTAAGATCTATTTGACGTGAAACTGGTAGCTTGAAATTATTAACCTTTAACTAATGCATCAATGCCAACTTCCAAACTTTAGTGCACAGCAGAATTAACCAGGGGAGTTGTAAAACATTCTGATGCTTGGGAAAGAATTCCTGTTCAGCTGATAGAGAAGGAGGTAATTGGGGAATCAGATTTCTTTATGTGATTGTAATGAGCACCAGTGTTTGAAGACAGCAATACTCTAGGTTGTACAGGCCAAAAGTCAATGAAACATTCTTTTCATGACCTTCTCATAGGAAGCACAGTCAGGCAGAGGGAGAGGAGGAGGGAAGGGGAGAGAGAGAGAGAGAGAGAGAGAGAGAGAGAGAGAGAGCACGAGGGAGCTCTAGTGAACTGATAAACAGCAGGTAGATTTCTCACCTTCCTGATCTGGCCAGCTGGGTAGCTCTGAGCCTCATTTCCCTCACCTCTCACCTCACACTGCATGGTAAGCATGGCCCGCAACCAAGTGTTCACTTTTAATATTCTTCCTCTTGCAAAAGAAATGACCTTCAGTGAACTTGCCATCTCAAATAGTAGTCTCCTGTTTACTAGCAGGCGGTGTATGCCCATGGTAGTGATAAAGCTGTGCCCATGGTTGTGATAGACAGTTACCATGAAAAGAATGTGGTGTGTTGATCTAGAAGTCAAGATCATCAAGTGATAAAAAATAAAAGTGAATGATAAACTTTCCAAGAAATTATGTTGAAGAGGGGAGTAGTAAGCCAGAGAGAAATCCGGGGAAGAATTGGGTCACTGAGGCTCCAAAGAGGAGCATTGCCTCAGAGGAAGATCAAAAATTGGAAAACCAGTGTGAATAGTGCAAAAATTAGTGAGCCAAAGAAATTTCACCTCCATAAGAGAATCAGACCATGACTGGAATATTCTGCCTTCTTTGCTGTCTAAGTTTTAGGAATTTCTCAAACCTTAACATGAAACCTGGAAGCTGGATGGCTCTGCACCAGTGATTTTCTGGTGGAAATGAAAGGAGGTTGGGGCTAGTGTTAGAGACCTTTTCCACTTCAGGATGCTAAAGTCCAGTTGTGGTCACACAGAGGACGTTTCTGATTGAAGTTATGATGATAGTGTCTATGTGCAGAGTGGTCCAGGGAAACAAAGCAACTAGAAAAGAACAATCTTCAAAAATAGAAGGACTGAAGACACTGTCTCTCTAAGGGTACACATGCCTCCTGATGGCTTCTTGTGTCTTTCCATTGGTTCAGCCTAGTAGTGCTGGTTTTAAAGCTGTGCATAATGGATTGTTTACTGTAATTTTTAAGGCTATTTTGCATTACTATCAGGACTAAAAATCTTTCAAAGCACATAGGGTTTTTTTTTTAAATTTACATATTTAATATGTACACAGTGTTCTGCCTGTATGTATGTCTACACGTCAGAAGAGGGCACCCAGTCTCATTATAGATGGCTGTGAGTCACCTTGTGGATGCTGGGAATTGAACTTAGGACCTCAGGAAGAGCTGTCAGTGCTCTTAACCTCTGAACCATCTCTCCAGCCCAAGCATGTAGATTTAAAAAGAACACTTGTCCACTTATTTATTTGTATGTGGATATGTGCATGTTTGCATAAGTTTGCACACCATATGCATGAAGTGCCTATGTGGACCTGAAGAGAGCATTGGCTCTCCAGGGACTGGAGTCACAGACAGTTGTGGGTAGTCTGTTTTGGGTGGTAAGAAATGAACCAAGGTCTTCTGCAAGAGCATACATGGTCTTAACTGCTGAGCCATCTCTCTAGCCCTCACTTTTGAAATGGGTTTGAATAGCAATTCATTATTTTATATATTTTAGTCAGGAATAATTCATTTCAAGTCTGTCTTTTTTGAAAACAAGAAAATGAAATAAAACATTTTTATGTTTAGACATAAAATGTTTAAACATGTTTCTTGCTACCACTTGCCTTACTTTTTTTTTCTTTTTGGCTTGTGATGACGGGAAAATTATTGTATATTTGAAGTTGTTAATTGCTCAGCATTAATGAATTGAGGTGAAGAAGAAACAAGAGCTATTTTTCAATATGATTGCTAGTCACGGCAAGTTATTTGACTGCCTCCCAAATCTAATGCCGTGGCAGCAGGAAAGTAATGCAAATGTGTTTGATTTCAAACTGCCCTTCATATTATGATATTGCTTAGCAAAGCAAGAAATGACCAAATCGAGGCTAAAGCTCTGAGTTTTCAGAGAGCTCTCATGTAAATGCTTCGGCACATATTTCAGTCGCAGCCACTTTCCCACACATCAGCTTTATCGGCTCCATTAGCAGTTGACTCCCGCAACACCCGAGCCAGGGTTCCTGCTGCTCAGTTTCTTAAGTGTCAGAAATAACGTATTCAGTGTCACAGCCATCCCAGAGGCCTGTGTGTCTGTAATGCCAGCAGTGCTGCAACTAAGTTTCCAGGATAAACATCTGTCCTTATGCTCATTAAAATTGCTTTTAAAAATAGGAAAAACAAACTAATAAGTGAACAGCGTGACACAGGCTAGCTGCCAAGAACAAACTTGTTCCTATTCAGAGCTCCCACTGACATCTGGCTTGGCTCAGGTTTGACTCGCATTGTCTTCCATTCACTCATCTGTTTGATATTTTAGAACATAGTAGACCAGCCCTGTACAACAGGACAAGTAGCAAGACTTTCAGGTCCCGTGATCCCCACTACGTTTGTTTTCTCGTCATCTAAAGCTATCATCCAACCCAGAACCAAATGCGAGGGCTAAATATAAATATTATCCTTTCCTTGTAAAGTTTTAATTATTCATCCTGCTAATTGGTAATACCATGGGGTTTCACAACTCCAGGTTTGGAAACCTGACAAACACGCAGAAACCAGTGAGGGTTGGCTAACTCTATCTTTCCTATGTCGCTCAAGCTTGAGGAGGATTTATTGACTATCCACCATGTGCTGGGTAAGAGCTAAAAAAAATTAAACAAAGCATTCATTGCCTCAAGGAGCTAAATATTTGTGGGTGGGATAGATTTAAACAAATAATTATTGTCAGTACAATCATAAGAGATTTAGAAAGCACGAGGTTTATGCGTCTTATTTTTTGCCAATGTTATGAATATAGATCCAGGGAGCCCAACAGTAAGATTTGTCTAGAGGTTTTCAACCTGTGAGGAGGGAAGGAGTGAGAGAAAGCAGGCAGAGAGAAGCTCCAGTCCCAGATGCCCTGTTTCTTGCAGCTTTATATACCCAGTTTCAACAGTTTTATTGGGAAATGTTCCTTTTTTTGTCCTGAGTTTCTCCAGTCTTGAGGGAGTTGGTACTGAATAATGGAATCTAATGATTCCCTTTAGTCCTTGGGTTTCTAGACCAGGGCAGTCTAAAATACATAACCCAATATATGAAATTTATGTAACCCATTTTAAAAAATATAATAAAATCCATATGTAGAATTTTGAATATCCTACAACTAACTCCATGAAAATAAAATCAAACCAGTAAAATAAATTTAATAATGTATTTTTATGTGACTCAGTATATCATTTCCACATATAATAAATGTGATAACACTTGCTAATGAGACCCAGTACTTTGAAAAAAAAATCCAGTGTGAGTTGTAAATGTACAGCATGGCCCAGTCCCAGCCAGTTACATTTAAAATGCTCAGCTGCTGTGCAGACTGGTAGGTGTTGTGTCAGGCAGCACAGATTTTGCTCACTAAGGCTCCTCTTTATCTATATTTTCCTGCGTGTGGACAAGAATCCGAGAGTCTGGCAGACAGCAGTTTTTGCAGGCTGAACTAGGGAAAGTCATTTGTTCCCCCATACTGTGTAAAGGGAATCAAAAACCAATTCCGTGTCAGTTATTGAAGGCTCAGTTGTTTCAGCTTTTAAATTCTTGCAAATACTGGGGTGTTTTTATGCTTTGCTCTTCGGTCTATGTGACTGCTCCAGGGAGTTGCCTGTAAGAGAGGAAGAAAGGAGACAGTGAATGGTATACATAACGAATGCACACGTCTTTATTGACAAGTAATTTGTATAAAACAAATCTCATTAATTTAAGGTGTACTTCAATTGAATTGATATTCATCAATTGTATTAGAGTACTCACAGAGTTGTGTATGGATCACCACATTCTAACTCTCTGTGTGTGAGTGTGTGTGTATGTGAGGGGGGAAGGGAGGGATTGTTGCTGGGGTCAAACATACATTGTAAATGTTCTACTGCTTCAGGCCTTCAGTTAAATTTTGGAAATCTCAGTCTAATGATATTCCATGCCAATTAGTAACCATCACCACTCTTTTGCTATCCTGTACTAGTAGGCAAATAGTAATGTTTTATTTCTCCACAGATTTGCCTAATTTGAACACTTTATGTAAATCAAATAATACAACATGTCATTTTTAATATTACAGTTTTATTTGTGCAAGTGTGTGTGTGTGTGTGTACATGTGTACACTTGCATGCATGCCACAGTGTATACATGGAGGTCAGACAAGAGCATGTGGGATTTTTTTTCTCTCCTTCTACCATGTCGATTCTGGGGAATGAACTAGGTTGTCAACCTTGGCAGTGGCCTCTTTTATCTACTGAGCTATCTCACTGGCTCCATGTGATCATTTTGTGACTGACAGTTATTTCTTAATATTATGCTTTAAAGATCCATCATAGTGTTATTTTATTAGTTACTTTCTCAATGATATGACAAAATGCCAGACAAATGCAACTTAAGGAAGGAAGGAAAGGAGGAAAGGAGAGAGAGAGGGAGGGAGGGAGGGAGAAAGAAAGAAAGTAAGGGAGGAAGGGAGGGAGGGAGGAAGGAAGGAAGGAAGGAAGGGAGGAAGGAAGGAAGGAACGGAGGAAGGAAGGAAGGAAGGGAGGAAGGAAGGAAGGAAGGAAGGAAGGAAGGAAGGAAGGAAGGAAGAAAGAAAGGAAGTCTTATTGTGGCTTAGAGTTCCTGGGGAGTATAATCTATAATGTTGGGAAGGCATGATCTTTGGAACATAGTGCCTGGTCACAGGGCAACCATAGTCAGGAAAGAGAGAGGGCACAATAAATGGGCCTGGAAAATGGAACTTCAAGATTTGTCCCCACCTGCTGTGATCAAATTCCCCAAGAGGTTCTGTCTCCTAAAGATTCTACAGCCTTCCAAAATGGTACATCAGGTTCATGGTTGAGTCATAAAGGTACAAAGATGTCTATATTTATACATATACATACAGAGATGCACACACATATATGTATAAACATGTATACACATATATATGTGTATGGATGCATTTATGTATATATAGCATAATACAGTTACTTCCACTTTATGGATTATCTGTTCATTTCAAAACACTGAGTTTTTAATTTTGGTGAGATAACATTTGTCTCCCTTTTTCTTATGCTAGTTTGGTGTTCTACAATGTGCTCTAGTCTTGACACCTTTGTGCATGAGAAATAAACATAGGTATCAGCTTTGTTCGTAAGAGAGGAGAAGTAGTTAGAAAAGCAGTAGAAGTCAAAACAGAGAGCCAGGGTTTGGAATGCCACACACTCACCCACAGGGGTTATAGGAAGCCAGAGGATGTTTCAGAAAAGACACTTGTGAAACTGGGAGGTCAGGGTGTATTATCTGAAGGGTTATGAATGTGATTTAAAAATGTTTTTAATGCAATGGAATTCCTAATTTTGGATACAACACAAAGTGTAATGTAACATGGTGTGTGTGTGTGTGTGTGTGTGTGTGTATGTGTGTGTGTGTGTGTGTAGGGGCACCATGCGCATACACATACATATTTAAATAGCCTGCTAAGACACTTGCTGCCCATCTCAGGGGTCTTTCTGAAGGTTAGTTATTGGTCTGACCGAGCACAGATATATTTGTTGGTAGAAGTTGTTGGTAGGCAGAATGGTATGTAGAATTGTAAAGACATAAACCTACATAATCAGCTTTTACTGTGGTTAAGTCCTTATTTTTTAGACCACAGCCAACTGCAAAAAAATTTCTATGCATTTAGAAAATTACACTGTGTTCCAGAGGCTTTTGAAGTCTTTGCTGTTTTCTTCTGTGTGCCAAGAAAAATAGCAGCAGGATAAGAAGCAACGGTCTCAACTTCAGCTTTTGTACTCAGCCAATGTCAGTTCTGTGGTATTGTAAAAGCCTTTAAAGATAAATGCGTGACTTATCATGGACACCAAGGGAAACTGCAGGTAAATGTTTTTAAAATTATCATTTGTTCCAAATAGCAAATGGTAAAAATTGAAACTAAAATTAAAACAGACATCAGAGAGGCAATAAAGGTAAAATCAATACAGCTGGTTTCACAAAAGGCTGAGTCGCACCACTTTTATGAAGAGTCCATTTTCAGTGTAGACAGAGCCCCAGGGATGCATTCTCTCACCACCGTGCATGCCTCATTCCTGTTTACTTTAATGATCTTTATCAGTGGGGAAAAATGGGAAGGAGATTCCCCAGCTTGCCTTTCCTCTTGCCAGCTCTGATGCCCTTAACAAAACACACCCTGCACATTTAGTTTTGGATACTATTCGGATAAGAGACACTTGGTGAAGAACACATTCAAAATCCAGCGTAGATGACTCCTTTTTGCATACTGTTCAGAAGATTCAGTTAGCACACAAACAATTATTTTCTGCACTAGAGGATCCTTCTTCTAGGCTGTGGGGTTTAAGAATCACCTCAAGGCAAACTGCAACACAGGGGATATTGGCAACTAAATAGCAAATGCAGATAAAATATTGTTGTATAGCTAATGCTGATGATAACAATTACCACACAACATTTACAGCAGGGATCATGCCATTCTCTGCAATCTGGTGCTGTATAATACTTTGATATTTTGTGATTCACTTGAATAAGCAATCTTATTGAAATGTGTTAGTTGCTACTTAAAAGGAAAGCGGTATCCTAAAATCTTGGGTGATTTTTAAACATAAAAATACTGCTTGTGATTTTGAACATTATGTAACCTCTCTATTTAATAGTTTGTCAGTATTTGACAACGAATTCAAAAGATGAAAGTTGAGATTCTACCACGTAACAGAGACACTGGATTGGTTGCTGAGGCAAGAAACAAACGAACAAAGATGCTTTGTTGGACTAAGGAGGAAGGTTCATCTGCAGCTGTCTAGGAGTTCAAGGAGGGTGCTTAGGTTAGTCAGGCAGTATCCGGAAAGGCTTCAAGGGAATGACATGGTCAGGTGACATCAGGAGCCATGACATGTGATGCTTTATGTATGTTTCATAGCGTTTCTATGAGACAAATGTAGTGTTTCACTTCCTCTTCAATGACAAGTGCTT
Organism: Ondatra zibethicus; assembly: GCA_004026605.1. Lineage (NCBI taxonomy): Eukaryota > Metazoa > Chordata > Mammalia > Rodentia > Cricetidae > Ondatra > Ondatra zibethicus. The sequence goes on along the minus strand of PVIU01023214.1, from coordinate 15,310 downwards.
TTAGAAGGAAGAAGAAAAGCATGTATTCAGTACTCCTTTTATCAAGTCATATAGAAGCTTCCAGGATGGCTGACTCAAAGCACTCATTCTGGAAGACTTTAGAGAGAACCTTCTGCTGAGTTTATAGAGAACCCCAGGCCAGAAGGGCTTTGAATGGAGGACTAGCCAGTAGTCTGGGCTATGACTGGATTTAACTTTAGGTGGCTACCTTCGTCAAAGTTGTGCATTTGGACCTATTTCCTAATGCAAGAATACTAGGGGTATGGGAGGAAGTAAATGGGGGGAGGGAGAAAGAACAGGACAGATAGAAATGCATAGACTGCCAGTGGTTCTGATGAAAGGTGGCAGTCATATTCCGGCAGATAGTGGGATGCTGGTGAGGATGGATATGAAGCAAAGTGGTCAGGAAAAGTATAAAGAGACTCAGATGGGAGAAGCAAGAAAACAAGGAGCAAAACTGGCGTGTGCGTGTAGTGTGTGTGTGTGTGTATGTGTGTGTGTGTGTGTGTGCAGGTGTGAATTCACATTTGAGCACACAGCGTGTTGAGGCCAGAGGTCAAAGATGGACATCTTCCTCCATCACTCACCCCTTTATTTTTGGAGAGCTTGTCTTTCATGGAACCTGGAGATGGATGCTCCAGCTAGGCTGCCTTGCCAGCAAGGCCCTAGGGCCTGCCTGTGTCTGTCTCCCCAGAATGAGAATTATGGCTACATGTTGCTATGTCGGCTTTTTCACCTGGGTGCTAGGGAGCAAACTCAGGTCCTAAGATTTGCATGGCAAGTATCTGACTGACCATTCCCTCATATATCTCTCTCTCTCCCTCTCTCTCTCTCTCTGTCTCTCTCTGTCTCTCTCTTGTTACTTTTTGTTACACCATGGGAGATTGCTTTAGTTGAAGTTCAAAGGATCAAAATATTTTATTTCAGAAATACAAAATACAGAAAAACAGACAGACAGCAAACAGACAGACAGACAGCAACACACAGACCAGCATGCTTGGACACCACATTTCAAGCTGAATAACGGTGTAAACTGCTGTTCCATTTGTATCTGATTCAAATTATCATTTTATTTTCTATATTTTGTGGTAAAAGGCAGACAAGAGAGCTGGGGGAGCAGGTGTGCAATTTTGTTAAAATGTGACATAGACTTAATTTAATCCCAGGCCAGGTCTCTCAGAGGGAGGTACAATGACTTTATGTCATTGTCTTTGGGAGGGTTTCCCAGGTGAAGGAACTCATGATGCCTTAGTCAGCACCAGCACTTGCCCCAGCCATTGCTCTCAGCACCCACACTTACTATGTACTCTGCCCATCCCCCTAAAGAGCTGGGGATCTGCCGCACCAGCACGCAGCCTGGATGCTGAGACTGGCGGTGTGTGTGCGTGTGCCGGGATTGAGACACGAGGCTTCTTTTCAGGTAGAAGAACAGAAACCTTTTTTTTGCCTCAGCTAAAGCCTTTTATACCTCTACTGCTTCTGTGGAAAACCACCGGCCAGAAAGAACACAAACATCCTTGTCAATTACAGACCACATGGAAGTTCCATTGTTGTCGGTTAGGGGGAGTGAGGGCAGCTAGATCCCAACAAGGATCCAGCCATAAGTTTCTGTACGTGATACAACAGCCTTGTGGGCTTTATTTAGCAAGGCTCTGCTGCTGATGGGACAGCTGCCTCCCAGGGAAGTGAGAGGTCACTCATCCACATCCCTACACATCCCTGGATACTCGACACTGTCAACAGGGTCCATCCATTCGATGTTGTCTGCTAATAGACTCCTCTGGCAGTCTTGCATTCTGTTTGATTCTTTGTTATCAACAATCTGAAGAAAAGTCTAGGTATTCACTGATCTAACTTATATGTATAAAATCACCTCTAACTCTAGCAAGACAGGGCATTACCGAAAGCTGGAAGAGTAGTATTCACGAACATTTCATTTTTAATACAAGGAATCACATATGTTTTAAATCGATGGTGCATGATTTATTTCCCCTCACCACCCACTCTCAGGTCACTTCTTCTCCTTTCTGTTCTAGGTTGTGTCTTGGAGACCAACCTCTGCCATTCCTTTCCTGCTGGCTGTCTCTGATTGGCTTAGTTAACCAACAACCCTGCAAGAGGTTGGGAGCTTGGAGGAAAGAGAGGCTCCTGGAAGGCACTGAGGGATCTGTGACAACAGCCCCTGACAGGAGTCTCCTTCTCAGCTGCAGATCTCCTCAGGCTCTGGACAGACCTTTGTTATCTCCCTCTCCTGTGGATGGAAGAGTACCAACAACCTCCCCTGGTGATGGTCTCACAGGTCTCCCGTATCCTTCTTGGTTACCTGAACATTCCAACACTATTGGGTCCCTTGAGGACAGGCCTTTGCACCCCACTTGATCTGTTTTGCACTCTTGTGGTTGGTTGTTCTGAAAACAGGAACAAAAACAGGAAAGGATATTTACCCCTAAGCCATGTGAGTTATGGTGATGACTTCCTGCTTTTGCTGGCTCGGCCTTCCCCGCTGAGGGCTATATATACTGTGTGAGAAAGTGGAATAAAGGCTTGTCTGCAGAACCTGAAGTGTGTTGTGTGTTAATCCTGATGTCCCTCGCTCAGAACTACAGTTGCCGTGCTGGCACGGCACAACACCTCTAAAAGCACAAGACCAGAACATCTCTTGGGGCTTATGAATTTGGTTTCCTGTGAGGAACCAGACTGATATAAGAAAAATGCTTTCCAAAAACATACTTTCTCATGTCTTTAGGAAGCAGTTACTGTCGTCCATTTGAACAGGAGGGATCTCTGATTTTATCCTTCTGGCACTGACCCAATAAATGACTGGCACTCTAAGCCTGCTTTGAGGAGCAAAGTGAGCTTTGCACCATCCTTGTTCTGTCTTCTCGCACTGGATGACTGCAAGCACCAAGAACAAGCCAATAAACGTGGTCATATAACTGTTGATCTTCATCCTTTTCTAAGCCCTTCCTCCTCTTGCTCTTTAGAAATGTGTGCCTTCTATACGTCTTTGATTAAAACTTCAGTGTTTCACTTTAGTTTAGAATTAATTGTGCATTCCTGGAAGTATCATTTTTGGGTTGAGGTGTAACTCAGCAGACATTTCTGCTGGTTCATACGTCTGTGTTTGCATTTAGGATATGACTCTGAGGACTTTGGAGCACAGTTTGCTATGGACTTTGTTTCCTGGCAGATAAAGGCACAATGGTAACATCTACTTAGTCTTCCTCAAGGATGAAACTGAAGACATAAGGAAGAAATATGAAAGTGTGCTTAGAGTCAGTAAGAATGATGTAATCATTTGGGATGTCTGTAGGTTCTGGCTTCCTCCTCTATAACATAAAATGCTAGAATATTACTAAATGGTGTTAAGAGGTCCATTCACACTTCAGACTTTTTTTTTTCTCCCTAGGAATTTGCTCAAGGTCTTAAAGCACAATGGAGAACAGTTTGTGTTTCACATTTTGGAGAATTTTTTTCACAGATAAAGAAATGAACATTCATCCTTTCTTTCCTTTTACTATTTTATTTTACGTATAAATGCTCCCAAACTCTATGGGAAGCCCAAGGTCAGGCCTTTGGCTTTCCTAACTGTGTGAGAGTGCACCACCACTGTCTTGATCACCCAGTTCATGGTATTTTGTTTCAGCACTACAAGCTGTCTAATTCTCAAGAAAGCTTTAATGAATGGTAACATAGATTTCTAAGTGCTTCAAAAAATTCTTTAAGGCCGGGGAGAGACTATCGATAACTAGTCATGGATTAAGAAAAAGTTACTTTTTAGTGATTTTGAAGTAAAGATACATGACTTCTCATTCATCGTTGTTAGATGTTATTTAAAGGTGAGTCAGTTATGTTCACTGTAGTAAAAACTGCCAAGCACTGTGAACCAATATAATTTTGAGCGTGATTTTATGGCAGGGCGATGGTGTCTTTTCTGTTCATCTGGCATGGGTCGTGTCACAACACTAACTCTGAGATCTAATCAGAAGGGCACACGAGGAAGATGCCCTATATTGGGAGCAGGCTGACCCACTTTCTGCTTTTGCATTGACAAATAGCTGTTTCTGTGACTTTGAATAAGTCATTTATCCCCCAGGCCTCGATGTCCTCATCTTTTAAAAAGGCATCAAAACTGAATGGTGACTGGGGACCCTTTGTGCCACAGCATTTTATAAATGTGCGTAAACACTATACTGGCTAAACTTCAATTTATCACACTGTAATATGCTGCTGAAACGATGATTTTTAGTGTTCTTATGATGTACAAAAATATTTACTGGTCTTTATTTCACTGTCTGGGTTTATTTTTTTTTATGAGAGAAAGTAAAGCAGAATGATTTTCAGGTATCCAAATGAAATCACACACTAGACTAACTGGGATTTCTTTCTGCGCATGTTTTATGCAAATGAACGGCTTTGCAACGTGCTAAACTAGCAACTGTGCACTAGGTGGCAGCAAAGAGTAAGCTAATGTCGAAATGTAAGCAAATGCATCCTCCGCTCCATTCACCTCTATAGGAAAGATCACTGGCATTATAGCCACATTCCTCAACTTAAAGATTCTAGTTACAAAAAAAAAAAAATAACAAATAGCACTTCCAATCAAAGCCAATGAAAAGGTCCTACAGTGGAACTTTTATTCCTGTTAGTGATTTTGGTTGGTAATGTAAGACAGTAAATATTAAGCCATTTATGGAAATTTCTAGAATATGGTCAGCCAAAAAAAAAAAAAAGATAATGCTATTTCAAATTTTCTTTGTTTCAAAGTTTACAAGGATAATATATAGCTAATTCAAAAAGGAATTCTAAAACACACCATTCTGAGCTTAATGGCAGTAAATTGACCTCAGTGCATCTTGTTTAACATATCAGTTCTCTCAAAAAAAATATGTAGACACTTCCTAAATTCCAAAACGTGATGTGATGTGATTTTCAAGTTTAGTCTTGTAATAAGTCAAAATTCAGGTCATTCCTCTAGTCTGCATGCTATGGCTTTCCTTGAAGTGCCTTGTGCAAGGAGGAGCACATCCTTCGCCCTGGAAGAACAGTCTGAAGTTGTTTGCATAAGCAGCAAGCCACGAGCAACATGCTCTGTGCAGTAGGAAGCTAATTGGGATTTTAGATTAAACAAATGTTGCTGAGAGTGCAGGGTTACTCCACAGTTTGTTCAGTGCGTGGTAGCAAAGGCAAGGTACCCTGACACTTACGTAATAGCAAGCTGCAGATGAAGGAGAAAGAAATACCAACATCTTTGCTTTTCATTTTTGATTAATTAGCGGTCTCCGACAATCTTTGAAAGAATGGGGACAACGCTCTTACCAGTACAGAGAAACAGATTTCTGACTCCTGAAATATGGAGCCACCATCAGTTGATCTGTAGGTCTTACTAGGGCTTTTAAAATCATATGACCTCTGCTCCTCTAAGACTAAGCTCGAATGAACAACATTAGCCTCTGGAGTTGGCATTTATTTTCTTAGCTATGCTTCCTTTTGTCTTTGGCCCATAATAGGAAAGCAAAAATGGGAAATAAACAATACATGTGAAGAGGTTTGGGTGGCTTCTGTAATTTTTGGTTAATGTTGCTACTGACTGCCTAGGGGACTTAGAAGTGAAATTTTTATCTGTTACTTACTTCTGCCCAGCAACCTTGGCAGTGGACTGTAGGACACATGCCAAGATTGTCCATGTGTGTATTGTGGGTGTTGATAACAGAATCGGATGCTCAGAACATGAAAATTTATGTCTTATACTCAAGGGAACTTAATCTCCTTGAGCCTCATATCTGCTATCTGTAAAATGAAAATCCCAGTGTATGAAGAAGGCATTCCTGAAGATTAACAAAGGGCACGGATGTTCAGCAGGATGCACTGCTTGTTAGGGGAGAATTTCTGGGAAATAATGCCAGATATAGCTAAAAAGTATGTTTCTGGCAAAATGGAAGTTCCAGAATATATTAATTTTTAAAACTTAAGTGTCAGGAGTCCTATTCACCAAAAATAACAAAGAAAGGATGGAAACTGAGAAAGAGAGTATAGTTTATTACCCCCAAACAGTAGGTAGTTTTAAAAACTCTCACATCAAAATTCAAGTAAGTAGACTCTGCTATAGATAAGATTCCATATAAGATAGAATTGCAGCACTGTTAGTTTTCTGTCCAGCGATTTCACATATTCCCAGGATCCCTGCCATTGTACTTTGTCCCCACGGATCCTTGCAGCAGCTTGACCTTGTCAGTGGATATATAATCTTTCAAAGTTCCCTTTAACATTCACCTTGAAAATGTTTAGGCACTTCTGTAGAAATTGGGAATTAATCTAGTCAGTGAAATCTTTAACTTTCAATCACTACAGAAAAATATCCCAGAATCAAATACTCCTTACCACACGGTGTGACAAGTCATACAAAGGAACAATTGCCTTTTCTCCTTAGACTATAATGGCCTAGCGGGAAAGGCTCTTAACATTTTTATTTTCTGTGCAGTTGCTCATTTCGTAGCACACTGTATGTAAAAGTTAAACAAATGCCACTTGGGACTTTCACAGTGTATTTAATGGCTCAGCATGCCTTGTTTCTAGTCTCTGGGAGCTGTAGAACCTGAACAATGCAGCTAATGGCAGGTTACTCTTTATCTATTATACTGAAGGCAGAAGGTGAAGGGATGGAGATGGCAAGTGGTTAAAAATGATTATTAGTAGTGGAACTAGACCAAGAACTTGTGTTACATTTTGATGCTTAATCTAGGAGCCAAATTGTAGCTCTGGGGGCAGCGTTGATACCTGTGATGGTAATAACTACACCCTAAGTCATGAAGAACAGTCTGTGTTCGGTGGTCCTTCAGCTTATGATGCGCAGAAGCACAGAATACTCTAAATGTGTGGAAAGTTACTTATTGCTGTCATTGTGTACACATGGGACCTCATAATAATGACTAATGTCTGAGTAAAGACTTTATAAATCATATATTTTATTAATACTTAGTTCAGTACCAAATAGAAATGTCTTCAATGAGTGTGAGCTTCTGTACAGACCTTTGAAATGAATATTAGTTCATTTAGCATTATCTTTGTGAGAGAGTTTGATGGGCAACATGCCAATTTGACTAATTCAATGAACATTGTGTTTGGAATTGTAGAAACTTGATTTCTAAACTTGTCCTGATCTTATTAGTTGTGTGATATTGGGAAGTTACTCAAACCATGTATGCTTGAGCTTTCTCAACAGAAATAGGTATCACTACCACCAAATTAGCAGCTACCATCAGGAATAAATAATACACGAAATTGTGCACATGTGCCTTACAACTTACCTAGTCTTACTACTTTTGTGCTTGATAAAATACAGATGAAGTCAGAACTCAGGTCCCCTGGTACGGGGTCGATGACTTTGCATGTAGTCAGACTTAAGGCTATCATCTGCTGGTCGTTATTTCATAACCCATGGCCAGAACACCTGTCAGGCTTTGAAGATTTGCCTCGTGGAAGTTTAAAAGTCAGGATCATAAATCCATTAGCATTTCTGCTGATCTGGAAACAGCTTCACTTGAGATAGGTTCCTCCTCTCTTCTTCCCCTGTGGGCTGGTTATGGGTGAGCTCTTTTCAGATGCAGTGTTTCCTAGGTCTTGTGCCAGTTTGAAATTCTGTACGCCTCCTGCAGCCAGGATGCCCAGAGCCCTCTCAGCATTGACTCTGATGTATTGTCAGTCTGTTAGAAGAAATGCTGGTGCCTGTAGCGTCTCTAGCTCAGGACTCTAGAATCTGTAGGCCAAGACAGAAGCCAGAAGCAAAGCAAGATGCTGATTGCCTGTTTTAAGCCCCCATTTTGGCATCGGATATCATGCTAGCTAGTATGAAGGTAACAGTGGAATAGCTTTTCCTAGTCATGACCCTTGAATTCACCTCTGTGAAATTAATGGGAAATTTCTGACTTACGGGTGTTATGATAAACTTCTTGAGCTTTTATTGCTATTTTTTAATGCTCAGACTGGTTTCTCAACTCTAGACTGAAGTCATAGTCATTCCCTTCTAATTTTGTCAAATGAAATGGCACAAAGCACAGATTTCCAAGGAGCTGTGTCATCCCGGTCAAGTCCCTTAGCTTCTGCTTCCTTGTTCCAACTGTAGAATGGGGGTGATAAAGGTGCAGAGGCCAAACTGTCCAAAGGTCAGTTGTCTTGATGTGTATGAAATGCACATAAATGTAAAGAGTCTATGGAATGCTGGCTAGTAAAATAGCAGTTAATATCAGACAGGCATTCCTATTGATTTACAAGCTCTGTGCTCTCTCACAAGCTTCATGGACTACCTTTAGGCTCAGCTCCATGTTCACTGAGGAAAGAAGCAGCAGGATAATCTTCCAGCCTCATCTGCTTCACGACCAAGGAGGATGTTCAAACAAATGCCGTATTAGCAGTTATTTCTGTTTTCATCACAATGTGTTCATAGTGATTATAGCAGTTCCAGGCATATAGTAGATACTCAATAAACACTTGCTGAATGACCAGGTGACTTAAAGTAGGAGACACAGGCATCACCTTTCAGCAGAAAATGTGTTTGTAGAGAGACGAGTCCTGAGGGAGACACAAGACTCTCCACCTTCTTACAAACATTTTATCTCACTTCAAATGGCAAATGTCTCACTTCTTGATTTCCCATCTAGGCTCAGGTAGCATCTGCCAAAAGGACACATTTACTTCTGACATTTCAATTCCAGTCACAATTCAGTCCCGCTTGTTTGGTTGCTCTTGGATCAACACATTAGTGCAGTCAGCTTAATGATATCCCACTAAGCTCCTGAAAGCGCTGCACAGATACACAATTACCAGAAGGCACCTAGGAGGCCAGCACATCCAAGGGATCACTAATGGGATGTGAGGGGGAGTGCTGACAGCACCACCAGTCTTTAATGAAGAGTTCCTTACGTTAGAACTAAATCCAGTCCCGGAAGCAGGGAGGGTTTTATGATTTATACATATCCACAAGGATGTTAATAGTAATTCCACTCTGGCTGAAATACTGAATGTCTGATGAAATGGGAACCCACAAGTCTGCTTGCTCTTGGGCCTCAGAAAGACAGTGATTGTACTAATCCAGGCAAGACTGGGGGTCAGATGAGATTCATGGGCACTCCATCACTTATTTACTGGTTTGCTACTTAAGGAATTTTAATGAAAACAAAGTCAGAAGGAGTGAACTGTTTCTGACCTGGTTTAATCACATCGGACTAAGTTCTTCTCTACAATGCTAAAGCCCAGGGAGGCTAACGAAAACAAGGGAGCAATGATAAGCAGATTCTAAGAACCCTGCAGTTCAATCATCAAATACATCCTGGTAAGGTAGAGCAAGAGCTGAGCTGTCCTTCCAAGACAGCAAGAAAGGAAGAAATTACATGAAGAAACAGTGGATGCTATCATGATTAACCGAATCCATGTGTGGGACAGGAAGCTTGGTGACAGGCACCTGGGCAATGAATACAGAGTCCCTGGAATGTGTTGAAGAATTCATTGAACAGAACCCAGGATTCCAAATGTTTCTATCCTTTTCTATATGCACAGTTATCTCTTCTGGTTTGGTGTGCTGATTACATCAACATTGTTTAGGTTTGGTTCCTTGTATTCCCCATGATCTTCATTTATGACAGTCTATATACATCTGCGCACTCCAGAAGCCAAGCCCTCCCAAAGTCCCAAGTTTCCTGTGTATTGGTCTGTTTCCACACGTCTGCGTATCCTACACACACTAAGGTTAACAGGCAATATGCAGGCATAGACTGAGATATCGTCTTGAGACCGCCAGCAATTCACTCTCTTATTCGTGAATGCACCTACTCATTCATTTGTCCTTCATTTATCTATGCAACTAGTAACTTTTTTCATGCTTCCATAACATGGATTCAAAGCAGACTTGCGCAATACTAACTAACAACATCAATAAGTGTCTGAAGCTATAAACAATCTGTAGGAAATCTTCCCTAAAGCAAACTACGCAAGATATAATTTCAAGTCATGCTACTGATGAGATTTATCTGTCTTCCTCTGTGTCACCAAGAAGCCAATCTAAAATGAAATCAATGGAAAATAAGTAGCAAACAGGGAGATTGGAACATATCATGAGGCTATATTAACTGAAAGCAAATGATGGCAAAGTGATAAGTGGTAATGGGGTTTTGTGAGGATCTCAAGGAATACTGGGAAGAAGTGCTATTAATAGAGGCGCCTCTATAAGCTCTGCCCACAAGTGGGAAGCCAAGGCAATGTTGGTGATGGTGAAAACTGAGTAGAATAACCATCCAGTCTAACAGACATTTGGGAATGACCACGATGTGTTAGATAATTACAGGAGTACAAAAGGAAATCAGAGGCACTTTCTACATTAAAAAAATTCTGCTATGTGTAGGAGCAAAGCTTATGAAAATGCCATTGTTGGTAATAACAGGGTGTTATCATCTGGAGTGACATCAGATACTGTCAAGATCTAAATTCCATAATCATTCTCTATTAATAAAAAATGAATTCCTAGTATTGTTCTTAGAATTACACCCCAGGGCAATGAACAAGAAGAAAGAAACATTTTGTTGGGTGATGTGGGAACTGTGCTGGCCATTTTATATATTACCTTCCAGGCTATTCAATCTTTCTCTATCTTTCTCCAGACCATTAAGGATTCACCCATGTGAATCACATTGATTGGGCTTTCTTGGCCTTTCTGTGGAGAGTTCCCCAGACACATCAAAATGAAGGGAAGGTGAAGTCAGGGTATTGTTCTTTGGCCCCTTCAGTATTATTCAACTGATACTCTTTATTTTCTCCCTTTACAACTCTTCCCTTCTGGGTCTGGAGTTGCTTCATCTCTAGCTCCCTCTGGATATAGAATATAATGGTTCTGGCTTTTCTAGCCCAGAATTTGCCTTTTTCTTGATCTTTCCCCTTTACCCTGGTCCTATCTTTGTAAATAGCCCCTTTGTTAAACTATTTTTGAATTATACCATTGTTAGGGTAAACTGTTTTCCTTTTGGAAATGTCCACTGGATCAATATCCAGTAATTAGGACTAAGGAGGGGCAAGATGCATGCAGTACTTGGAAGTTGATGGTTAGATTAGTATGGACTGAGTAGGAGCAAAAGAAGAGAAGAAAGGTAAGGGTTCAGTGGTTCACATCCTATGTGAGTTTCTGAGTCTTTTCCTGCTGCTAGAGCTGAGAGAGCTTTGGGAATAGAAACCTTTGAGATGACTGTTTCAAAGCCTGGAAATATACAAATTCATTTATTCACATTCCTCAGGCTATAACTTAAGGCCGAGCTCCACTGAGTGACCTCTGATGGTATTCTGACTGTAAGAAAGCGCATAGAGTAACCTAAGCTCTTATGTGTGGACTCCAAATGGCATAAGCTTTAATATACATCAATAAAAAAATCTTAGGTGGTTGTGTATGTTTCTAATGTTTGCGTATGCATCAATGTTCATGTGTGTGTGTACATGCATGTGCGTGTGTGTGTGTAGGTGTGCGCTCATGGGTGTGTGTGTATACTGGAATACAGTACTCACCTGGTTGCTTTCTATGCTATGGAGTCTGTTTGTTGTTCACTACCATGTTCTCCAGAGTAGCTGCACCATGGTGGGCAAGGCTCTCTGTCTCTGCCTCTTAAATCAGTGTGAGAGCACCGGGCTGACAGATGTGCATCACCACAACTGTCCATTATTGGAGTGCCAGCGACCCCAGAACCCTTGCAAAGTAAGCTCTTTGCTCACTGAACTACCTCCCTTGCTGTACCAGCTTCTAGAAATAGAAGGAAGCAAGGAAGGCAGGATAAAGGTTCAGTTGGAGAGGTTAATTTTATTTACCTTCCATTCTGGAGATTTCATATTCTTATCTGTATGGACTATATCCCCCCTAAATGTCACCGAAGCTTAATTCCTGTAATGATTCTTGTCAGATGAGCCCTTTGAAGAGATGAGACTAAGGCAGAGACTCTGCTGAGTGGGTATAAAATGTGGGAGAGACCTACCCTAGACTCTTTTGTTTTTCCTTATTTTAGGTGCATGGAGATACCTAGATGGCGCTATCTTGAGAACTGTGAGAAATAAAATTCCTGTTGTTTATAAATCACCCTTAGTATTTTGTTATAGTCCAAGTTAAAATACCACTCAAGAGCTAGCAGTCTTCACTATACTCTTATTGGGAGGAAGATGCATTGACTCATTGGTAAAATCATTACCATCTAATTGGAATTATGTTTCTTGATAAATATATTGAGGTTGCCAGGATTGGTGGCATATACCTTTATTCTCAGAATGTCTGTGGCAGAGCCTGGCAGATCTCTGTGAGTTTGAGGGTCTCCTGGTCTACGTAGTAAGCTCCAGACTAACCAGGGATACGTAATCAGACTCTATCTCAGGCAGCAACAACAAAAATAATGCAAAGTCAACAAACAAACAAGCAAAAATGAAAAGGTAGAGTGGGAGGAATGTCTCAGGGGTTAAGAATGTGTGACTGCAACTACTGAACCACTCCTGGGTCAAGGAAGAAATAAAGAAAGAAATTAAAGTCTTCCTTGAATTCAACGAAAATAGTGACACAACATATCCCAACCTATGGGACACTATGAAAGCACTGCTAAGAGGAAAGTTCATAGCACTTAGTGCCTACATAAAGAAAACAGAGAAAGCTCACATTAGTGACTTAACAGCATACCTGAAAGCTCTAGAAAAAAAAAGAAGGTGACTCACCCAGGAGGAGTAGAAGACTGGAAATAATCAAACTGAGGGCTGAAATCAACAAAATAGAGACACAGAAAACAATCCAAAGAATCAATGAAACAAAGAGCTGGTTCCTTGAAAAAATCAACAAGATCGACAAACCCCTATCCAAACTAATCAAAAGGTGGAGAGAGAACACTCAAATTAACAAGATCAGAAACGAAAAGGGGGACATAACAACAGACACTGAGGAAATTCAGAGAATCATTAAGTCTTACTACAAAAGCCTGTATGACACAAAACTGGAAAATGTAAAAGAAATGGACAGTTTTTTTAGATAAATACCATATACCGAAATTAAATCAAGACCAGGTGAACAATTTAAATAGACCTATAAGTCGCAAGGAAATAGAAGCTGTCATCAAAAACCTCCCAACCAAAAACAGCCCAGGACCAGATGGTTTTAATGCAGAATTCTACCAGACTTCCAAGAAGAGCTAATATCTATACTTCTTAATGTGTTTCACATAATAGAAACAGAAGGGTCATTGCTAAACTCTTTTTATGAAGCTAGAGTGAGCCTGATACCAAAACCACACAAAGATACAACCAAGAAAGAGAATTACAGACCAATCTCACTCATGAACATCGATGCAAAAATTCTCAATAAAATACTGGCAAACCGAATCCAAGAACACATCAAAAAGATCATCTATTATGACCAAGTAGGCTTGATCCCAGAGATGCAGGGCTGGTTCAACATATGAAAATCTATCAATGTAATCCATCATGTAAATAAACTGAAAGAAAAAAAACATATGATCATTTCATTAGCTGCTGAAAAAGCATTTACAAAATTCAACACCCCTTTATGATAAAGGTCTTGGAGAGATTAGGGATTCAAAGTTCATATCTAAATATAATCAAAGCAATATACAGCAAGCCAACAGCTAACATCAAATTAAATGGAGAAAAACTCAAAGCTATTCCACTAAAATCAGGAACAAGACAAAGCTGTCCACTCTCTCCATATCTCTTTAATGTAGTGCTTGAGGTTCTAGCAATAGCTATAACACAAAATAAGGAGATCATGGGGATTCGAATTGGAAAGAAGAAGTCAAACTTTCTTTATTTGCAGATGATATGATAGTATATATAAGTGACCCCAACAACTCCACCAAAGAACTTCTACAGCTGATAAATACCTTCAGTGAAGTGGCAGGATACAAGATCAACTCAAAAAAATCAGTAGCCCTCCTATACACAAAGGATAAAGAAGCAGAGAGGGAAATCAGAGAAACATCACCTTTCACGATAGCCCCAAATAGCATAAAGTATCTTGGGGTAACACTAACCAAGGAAGTAAAAGATCTATTTCACAAGAACTTTAAGACCTTGAAGAAAGAAACTGAAGAGGATACCAGAAAATGGATAGCCAAAACAATCCTATACAATAAAGGAACTTGCAGAGGCATTACCATCCCTGACTTCAAACTCTATTACAGAGCTACCATATTGAAACAGCTTGGTATTGGCATAAAATCAGAGACGTTGACCAATGGAATCGAATTGAAGACCCAGATATTAATCCACAAACCTATGAACACCTCATATTTGACAAAGAAGCTAAAATTATACAATGGAAGAATGAAAGCATCTTTAACAAATGGTGCTGGCATAACTGGATGTCAACCTGTAGGAGAATGAAAATAGATCCTTATCTATCACCATGCACAAAACTCAAGTCCAAATGGATTAAAGATCTCAATATAAATCTGACCACACTGAACCTGATAGAAGAGAAAGTGGGAAGTAGTCTGCAAAACCTGGGCACAGGAGACCATTTCCTATGTAAAAACTCAGTGGCACAGACAATAAGAGCAACAATGAATAAATGGGGCCTTCTGAGACTGAGAAGCTTCTGTAAGACAAAGGACACTGTCATTAAGACAAAAAGGCATCCTATTGAAGGGGAGAAGATCTTCACTAACCCCACATCAGACAAAGGTCTGATCTTCAAAATATACAAAGAACTCAAGAAACTAGACATTAAAATTCTAAATTACACAATTAAAAATGGGGTAATGATCTGAACTGAGAATTCTCAACAGAAGAAGTTTGAATGGCCAAAAGATACTTAAGGTGATGTTCAACTTCCTTAGCGATCAGGGAAATGCAAATCAAAACAACTTTGAGATACAATCGTACACCTGTTAGTATGGCTAAAATAAAAAACACCAATGATAACCTATGCTGGAGAGGATGTGGAGTAAGGCGAACACTCATCCATTGCTGGTGGGAATGCAAACTTGTGCAACCACTTTGGAAATCAGTGTGGCGGTTTCTCAGGAAATTGGGAATCAACCTACCTCAGGATCCACCAATACCACTCTTGGGAATTTACCCAAAAGATGCCCAATCATACTACAAAAGCATTTGTTCAACTATGTTCATAGCAGCATTATTTGTAATAGCCAGAACCTGGAAACAACCTAGGTGCCCCTCAATGGAAGAATGGATCAAGAAAGTGTGGAATATATACACATTAGAGTACTACTCAGCGGTAAAAAACAATGACATCTTGAATTTTGCATGCAAATGGATGGAAATAGAAAAC
>PVIU01023213.1:0-27867 GCA_004026605.1 Ondatra zibethicus | reverse complement strand
TATCCCTCATCATGAGTATATAACTCACTCAAATATCCCCTCATCATGAGTATATAACTCACTCAAATATCCCCTCATCATGAGTATATAACTCACTCAAATATTCCCTCATCATGAGTATATAACTCACTCAAATATTCCCTCATCATGAGTATATAACTTACTCAAATATTCCCTCATCATGAGTATATAACTTACTCAAATATTCCCTCATCATGAGTATATAACTTACTCAAATATTCCCTCATCATGAGTATATAACTCACTCAAATATTCCCTCATCATGAGTATATAACTTACTCAAATATTCCCTCATCATGAGTATATAACTTACTCAAATATTCCCTCATCATGAGTATATAACTCACTCAAATATTCCCTCATCATGAGTATATAACTCACTCAAATATTCCCTCATCATGAGTATATAACTTACTCATAGGGTTAGAACAATCACATCCTTATTTATGCCATAGAAGAAAGTCATAACAGGTATTTCCATTCATCTTGTTTTAATTATTTTTTAAGATTATCAGAATATATTTTAAATACCTATTGACTTAACCTGTGAGCTAAACCGGAAGGTATATGGGAATGACTTTCCATGGACATTAGCGGCTAATATCATTAGCTTTGGGAGAAATAGCCCTGAGTGAGGTTGAGTCCCATGCTGTCATCTACTCAATTTATGATACTGGTAAACATGTCTTATTTTCTATGTTTTATTGACTGTGACAATCATACTCAGGTAAGCACTGAATCTGTTCATTAATCATCTGTTTCTATCTCCTTATAGCTACATGGAAGATGTTAATCTGTTGCACAAGTTCTAATTGGTTTTAATAATAAAAACCCGAAGCCAGATATTAGGGCAAATGCTGAAAAAAAATCTGAGAGAGAAAGGAGCAAGCCACAGTCAACACTTACCTTGCTAACTCCTCAGCTGTAAAGGGACTGAGCTCCTGTCTCCTCCCGCCCTATATTCCTCTCGCCACCCAACCATATCACTTCCTACCCGTCTGTGGAGACCTCCAGATCTCTATGGCTAACCAACAGCTAGCTCTGCCCTCTGATCTTCAGGCAAGCTTCATTTGTTAGAGCACAAACAAATTATCACCACATATATCTCCTTAGTCCTTTGAATTTATATGCGTTCCTGTGACTTGCTTATCTTGAATTAGAAGTTATGGAAGTTTTCATTGAGATTAGCCTCACCATTTCCTTCTCTTGTAGGCAGACCCCTGAAAGCTTAAACACCTAACAACTTTAACAAAAAAAAAACCAACATGTTTTATAAATTTTATGGAAAATACTAGAACATAAAATAAATAACAAAGTCAAGTGGTATTTTTAATATAATTTAACATAATGATAGCAATAGATGTGTGAGCACGTTCAAAATGACTACCAAATTACATTAAAGTACCAAGGGACCTGCAAGAGTGGGAAGTCATTACTAAACAAAGGGGTGAAAAATTAATGAGAGGAAACAGTATTACTAGTGCCTGATGGCGAATAGATCCATGGGAGACTTCTCAAGAGCAAAGGCATCACTGTAGAGAGATGCAACCGGTACCATACATGTATACAGATGTAGGAAGGAATTAGAGTAAGCATGGAAAGCCCTGCAGTCTCCTTGCAATGTGGATTACCCAAAGTCAATGGTCACCTCCAGGAAGAAGGATGTATGTTGAGTTCATGGAAATTGGTTTCCCTGTGTAATGAAGCAAGGACAGAAAAGCAAAGATTTGAGAAGTGAAAGAGAGTTTGGCTATGAGGAATAATCACTATACAGTCATTATAACACAATATATAACTGATTTCAATATTCACCTATAAGATTAAATTTGAGGCTTGATCAAGCAGGAGAGAATGTTTTGGTCTCTTTCTCATGTAAGAAGCAAAAATAAATGTGGTTAGCCTAAACCAGTGGCTCACAACCTTCCTAATGATTCCACCCTTTAATACCATTCTTTATGTCGTGGTGACCTCAACCATAAAATTATTTTTGTTGCTGCTTTGTAACTATAAGTTTGCTACTGTTATGAATTATAGTGTAAATATGTATTTTCCGGTGGTCTTAGGCGACCCACTGGTTGAGAATCGCTGGCCTAAAAGAAACAGAACATCATCCATAATTTACAAACCTAATAGCATCCTGCTGTGCCGAACGGTCATTCTAAGTTGCAAGGAATTCAGAGAAGTTTGTCCTTTAGCGTCCCCTTAATCTAAATATACTCAGCAAGAAAATGATACAGCTTCAACCTTTCCTTCCAGCACAGCAGTCCAGCCAACCACTGCTTAGTTTAACCAATTAGCAATTTGCAGGGGGAAATGTGAACAAATTAATGCTGATGACTTGGGGCCACTAATTGGCTGCTGAGCTGTCGGAGTGGCAGCGCAGTTGCTAAATCAAATTGATAGCTAAGGGCCATGTGCTGTTCGGCAGTCTGCTCTTTTCATTTGGGGCTCCAAGGCCAAGGAAGAGGCGTGTTTACTGCGGCACCTCGGTCAATCTGCCATAGCCAGCTCATCATCCCCACAGCTGGGAATGGTCAGTGTTTTCCCTGGTGATTGTGGGGATGTGTCCCCGGAAAGGCCAGCACCTGCCACTCTTAGGCAAAGATGCTCATCCTTTCTGACAGGCAGGAAGGCATCTGAGGTGAACTGTGTAGCTAATGCAATTCTAGGTAATAGAATGAATCCATGGCAGTCACACACTGGAGGGCAGACACAGGCTAGAGAAGAGAAGAGAGAAAGAATGGAGCTTCGCAGGGAGGCTGCCTGGGCTCAAGCTCAGGTAACTGGGTTGAGTCCTAGCTCATTCAATGAGCCAGAGTACCCATGAAGTGGCACCACTGGCAGAGACAGAGAACACGCCCTACACTTAGGTCAAGGGAACTTAAATAACAAAGTATGTTGGCTCCCTTTGAAGTAGTCCTCTGATGAAGGTGTGGCTCACATGAAGATGCTGCTCTTTTTTTTCCCAAATCATGTCCTGACATCTTTGGGTTGATAGTCAGGGAAACCACATTTAAGGCCCATTCAAACAATCAGACTTCTTAATAGTTTACAATAGTGATCATGATCCACAGTGAATTTTGTGATTTTGTCCCATATCTTATCATACTGGACCTTTCTTGATGGTGGTAGATATTTGTGGCGGTGACCGTCGTGGGCTGTGACGCTGCAGCTGACATGGGGTGAGCCACCCACTATGAATGCCACTGAACATTATCCTATAGCACACCAAAAGACTCTGGATAACAAGGAACTATACAATCCAAAGGGTTAACAAGGCCAAGGGTAAGAAACGTTAATTTACACTAATATCCTTCCTAGAGAAAACTTCTGGGTTTTGTGGAATTACACAAAAGTCAGGGGCAGCTAAATTCTAAGACTGAGTGGTAGATGAAGCTGGAGAATGCCTTCCCTTGGCTGTTATGAAGGGTATTACAGATTATAACACCGAGTACCTTGCATTACATATTTCCAACATGGAACCCCCAAAAGACTTCAAGCAATATTGGTGTTCACTTCATTAAAGTTTTCTGTTCATTAAATATTTATAAGCACTTAATATACATCAGCACCTAGTCTAAACAAATTTCTATTCAAGAAGTTCTTAGTCTAGAGACACATAGGTAATGGACTATGGCCTTCTTGAAGTCTACCCCATCAACCCCTTCATAATTCAGTTACCAAAATTTGTTTCCTGGAAGGGCAACATGAGTTTAGACAGGTAAGATATTAAGAACAGGATGTACCACACTAGTTACTGATTTTAATTAATTAATTACTTTTTGTTTATTCTTGCACCACATTCCCACAGAGACCAGATAATACTGGGCTCCTTGAACAGGAGTTACAGATGGATGTGAGCCACTGTGTGAATGCTAGGAATGAAACCCAAGTCCTCTGCAAAAGCAACAAGAATACTTAGACACAGACATATCTCTACAGCTTTTATTCATGAGTTTTAGAATAAAAATATTACATATGTTTCTTCAGAAAATTCCTTTTGAGCAATAAATGTTATTTAGACCTACATTTGGGTTCCCTTGATAATATACATACACAGCAAATTGCACATTTCTGTTTGGGCATGATTAACAATATTCTCCACCAAGAGAAATATGATTACATCCTCATTATAGATGATTAGTTTGAAAGGAAAAAATCAAGCACTTTGTAGATATTTATCTGGCATTTCTCATTTGAATACATTATTCAACTTAGTGTCATAGATATAAAATAATTCAACCATGTATCTCTGTCCTGAACTGATTTTCAATAATTTGGGGAAATAACCTACAAGATACTTAGCTTAGAAAAGTGAGTGTAGTCAATAAATCCTGGGAAGGTCCAAAGGAGAGGGGCATCCTTAAAGGAAAATAGGAAAGCTTCCAAAGGAATAGCAGTGAGAGGAAGAACATAGTAAAGAGAAAAAGAGCATATTTTCATTCTTCTCATCTATGAAGTTCCCAGCAAATTATAAGAGCTGTAATGGCTTATAGGAGCAGAAGAAGTGACACATGAGAACTCTGGGGGAATGATGTGAAAAGGGAGTGTTGAAAAGCCAAAGAAAAGGAAGCACCCAAGCAGTTTGAGAGCCAGGGAACTTTGATCTAACCGCAGACACAGAATTATCTCAGACTAAGTGGACAGGTTCACGCACACCTGCAGTGGTGCCTCATGAGAATCTCCAAGTAGGGTTCACTGTGAGTTTCAAGATTGTTTTCAAAATTCCTTTTATTTCTTGGAGTATTTTGCTGATACTTCTGGGATGGGCCATATAATTCACTATTCACAAGTGCCCGCTGGAATATCTGTTGAGTATTTGAGAAACCAGCTCATCTCTATTTTGTTCCTAGGAGCCATTTTGGATCTGTAACCAAGTTAAGTTTCTGTTTACCTTAAAACATGAGTTTTTGTTTCTCAGAACTGGATTGTGCCCTACCTCAGTAACCATAGAAATCTACTGCAAACCAACAACCTAGATCCACCTTTCTGGGAAATGTTCTACATCCATTTATACATGGTCCTCTCCCCCTAACTACATGGTCTTATTTCTATTACCACACATTCGTGCAAAATCTTCCACCCTACAGTTTTGCCCTTAAAATAGGGCTTGAGAAATTGGCTCGCCGCTGGTCTCGTGAAGGCCACGTTAGGCGAAGACAGCTGCCAATTGAGTTCAAATGTGTGGGTCAGTGGTCTTTCTCTTTGTGTTCGTAGGATTACCATAATAAACAAAATAAGAGGTGAGAAAATGTAGTTAGACAATCAACTCTCTGTATATTATGCCTGTATTTAACAATTCACTGAGAGGATTATTTGTAGAAATTCTATGCTTTGCTCCAAATAAAATTATCTCCACACATGCACACACACACACACACACATACGCACAAACACACATGGAGAGAGAGACAGACAGAGAGATCATTTAAGACCTTATGCATATTCATAGTTAAACCATCTTGTAGCATGAAACTTGGGTTAAGTCATTTTTGCTCATTGGTACTCAGCTGGAATTCCTTTTAAAAGAGAGACATTTCTTTTCTAAACCTTCTCCAAGAGGCTTTGACAAGCCTCTGATGAATTAGTATATCTGAGAGCACCTTGTAAACTGCAAACTGAGACGCCCTCTCACTTTCTTGAAGATCTTTAATTTGTATCTAACTGGTTGTCTTACAATTAAATTGCTTTGAATTGGAACACTGTTTGGTGCATGAATAAAAGTTTAAATTTTTAAAAAGTTGTGTGATTTAACATATTTCAGCCTTCTCTATACATTAAATAATAGCACTTCAGCTTGAAGACTATGTTTAACGCACACTATGAGCCAGTCCCCTGGGATTAATTTGTTCTGGAGAAATTTGGTGCTGTGAAATGTTTATGAGAAGATGTTTTAGATAGGTATTATTGTACTTTTCATACAGATGGAAGCAATATCATTTTTCTCTTAAGATGAATTTGAGATGAGGTTGACAATTACACAATAGTACAATCTCTTGGAAGAATTTGAAGGTTTTAAATCCTCTTTGCTTGCCCATCTACACCTGTCGTGCATGGTCTAAAATATATCTAGAATCTTTCAGTCACTGCACTGGTAAAAGAACCTTAGAGGAAAACTTCATGAAAAGCAAATAAAATGTTGAGGTTATTCCAGCTTTATCAGCCACAGGCTATGAGAAAACAGATGAAAATCTATTTCCATACTGCTATTCATTTATTAAGGTCTAGATAATAATAAAATTCCAAGGCTGGTGGAACTTTTATCTCAATAAAATCTATGCCTTGGGTTTCCAGGAAGTAAGGAATTCAGAGAGTAATTATTCTTGGTGTTCTATTAAACCAGTTCTAACTTTTGTGGTCCCTCCCAGAAATGGCCTGATGGAAGAAACAAAGCAAGGGTGGCTCTCACAGCCTACAAGCTAATTGATTTACAGGAGCTTTAACACAGCTTCTGGAGTCAATGGAACATATGTGTTATCAAAGGGAAAAGCAAGACTTTCATTGTCCCTCCAGTCTTACTGACATCTGACCCCAGGCTACCCAGAGGCTGAGTGACAAAAGCCAAATTATACTTACTTCTCAAGGATAGAAATAGTGACTTACCAAAAACAAGAATGAATAATAAAATCTTCCCAATCTTCTATCAACTTATTTGACACTATAACCTTTCAAAGACAAAACTATAGCCAAAAAGTGTACTTGCTTTATAATTTCAATGCTTAGCCTTTGTCTTCATATATCAGTATATATGGATGGAATCTATACTTGATGGTGAAGAAGATCAAAAATCTGAAACTGTCAAAATCTGTGGATAAGACACAAAGTGAAGCCACAACTTAAATTATGATAAGGAGTTTCAGCATCCATGATGAGAAGTCTAAAACTATTGTAAAAAGACCCTGATATCCATCCCATATCTCTTCCATGAATCCATGGCTCTGTCATTTCAGACACAGTTCTGAGTGCTAGAGTACAAAGTGTGTGTGGGGGGAGACAGAATACTTTTTCAAAGCCTTCGTTCTAGATTTATGCAGTAGAGCTGAGGTGTATGTGGTGGAAGCCAATACGAGAATGAATGCCCGATTAAATCATAATGACAAGTGCACACATGGAACTTACAGACCTAATCACTGACAGACAAAATAGCTCAAGCAAATAAGTAAAATTTTTATTTCTTTTTTTACTTGGCTCACAAATTATTCTCATTAATGCAAACACACATACCCAAGAATTTCTGAACCAGTTTTTGTTTCCCAATCCAATCATCTATTCTGTATTATATGTTTCCTTTCAGAAGTATCTGTTTAAAATACTGTAACTAGCTACACTATTGTATGTGTTGAGACCCACTGTGTTATGGGGTTATTTGACCTTAGCATCAGAGAACCATAGCAGAAATTTAGGAGAAAATATGTGATGATGGCAAGTTTGAAACCTGGCCTCTACCTATGACCCATGCAAATTTGAACCTCCTAAGCCATAGGTTCTTTATACATTATAAAACTAATAGCATTCTATAGACCATTGTTATTGAAAAGGTGGAGAGATTTAGTATGTAGGACTACCCAAAGAGAGAAACAGAGTTGGTCATGCAAGGGCAATCCTGCAGGACTCCATACAGAGTGTATATTTGGCAGAGCATATTTCTTATTACTCTGTTTCTAAGAGGTGCTTCCAAGACATATTTGAGTGATTCTGAAAATACAATTCCAGTTGTTGGAATGTTACTTCATGGCCTGATTTATATGCAGATTTCTTTTTCAAAAATTTCCTATGTAACTGCCACACCAACTCCAGTGTCGTCTGTGTGTCATTATGCCAGATGAGAGCTACGAGTCCTATGGGACTAGGCTTCCTGGAGGTCAATGGCAGATGGCCCGGTATTGGCCACCATTGAGGCATAGACAGGTTTCTTGATTGGCTGGCTAGGCGGGATGTGGGCTTTTTTATAATAATGATATTCTTTATATCTACAAGACAAGGATTATCTCTTCAGGAATAGCTCTAGGATAGGGAAGCATAGTATGGGAATGTATAAGACTACAGCAGAACCCTTGCCATACACGGGGGTGTATGATGAGCAAGGGAATAGGTGGGTTAATATTGATGGACAAAGAGTGTTATATTATGCTTTGAATTTTATGGATAGGCTTGCTAGATCCTGACCCCCATGGTGACTGCTGCATAAGAAGGTACAAAAAGTATATTTCGGCAGGAGCAGAGAGCTATCAGACATATTTGGTCACTAGATGAGATAAAGAAAGGTTAGAAAGAGGAGCTTGGGGAGGGCCATGATAGCGATAATGAAACAGAAACTTTCTATTCCTACATAAGATGAAACCACTTGTCTAAGGTTTATGTTCCCAGGGACAAGGGTTCCTCTTCAAAGGATGTTTTATGTCTAACATCTGTTCCTGATAAAATGCTTTTCTTAGAAATCGCTGATGTAACCAAAAGAAGCTTTCATACCATGCCAGCTGATGATACATGACCTTCAGCAATCTCAAAATTCATGGCAAAACTGTTTGTTTTCACGCTGTCTTCAGGTGCTGTGTCTACCCAGTACCTTGAGCAGGTACAGTCAGCTGTTCTAGATATCACATTCCTTGAAGACAGCAAACAGTGTGGATGGGAACCATAGTGAATGATCAGGATGTATCTGGCTTTGCTGAACACATGCCAAACCCTCAGGAGCATTTATTTTAATAAAATATGTTTTACCTTAAACTTTGAAGTTTTCTCCTAAAGTACACTCTGGAGTCAGATGCTAAGGATTTCAAATTGGGATGCTAGCCAGGAATTGATGTCTGCATGGATACTGTCAGTGCTATTAATTACTGTGAGCTACATATAAGACTTCATTAGTAGGTTGCTTAATCCAAAGCTCTTTGTTACACATACTACACAGAATTTTCTCTTATCATTGGAGGAATGTCAACCACATAAACCATACAAGCCCAGCAGGACTCCTCAGCCCCAACGCATGGAGTGGGGCCTTCACCATCTGAGATAGTTTGGACTAATAGTCTTTTTCCTTGAGTCACCAGACAAGCTCCTAGGTCCACACAAGCTTCTCAGAGCAAAAGCCCAACACTGCTATTCATCATTGCCACAAGAGGAACAAAAACTCTGTTTATTTTCTCTCTGCTGCTGACAAGTGTAATTTATAGGCTTTAAAGACCTAATTATTTTCTGTGATGTTGGTTTAAATTTGAACACTTCTCCACTTAGGAGTAGAAGAGGTAGTGGATGTCATAGAAGCCTGGTACCTCCCAACTCTCTTGGGAGAGAAGCTACAGTAGGAATGAAATGCCAAGTTTAGGCCAGCACAAAAATATATGGAAAAATAATAACCTTGCTCTGATGAAATCAGAGTCCTGAGAAAACTCCTATTGTCCTACTCATCCAATATCCCTGCATGCCATCTCTGTGCATCCTCCTAGGCTGAGTCCTATCTCCTGGTCTTCTTTAGTAGACTGCCTGGGGACAGATCTGCCTACCAGCATGGAATGCTAGAGATACAAGGTTTACCATCTTACTTGATTTTCAAGGATATTCCTTAGCCAATGACTGACTAATTTAGGGAAATTAAAATACATTTACTCATAATAAGACGTGAAATGTATGTAGTTCATAGTCTGTATTTCCTGTACAGACTTCATCCACACATGAGTTTGGCTTTTAAAGTCTCTCTCTTGCCTGGCCAATTCTTTGTTCTCACCACATTGTTACCGGTTTCTTCAGGAAATACTTCTGAAATAAATCACTTGAATTAGCTCAATTATCTCATAATTAACTTTTGACCATCTATCTTAAAACAACTAGCTAGCAGGTTAGCCAGACAGCTCAGTAGTTAATAGCACTTGCTGCTATTAACAAGGAGGACCTGAGTTCAGCTCCCAGCACCTACATTGACTTACAGTCCAGAACTCCAGCTCCAGATAATCGAAGGATATTTACTAGGCAAAGGACTGGAACATTATTGTAGGTAGATTTTTTTTTGTTGTTGTTCCAGACTGCTGTAGGAGGAGACAGCCACTTGTTGGTTCCTGGCCGCTTAGGCTTGAAATAATCACATAAAAACTGTATTAATTAAATCACTGCTTGGCCCATTAGCTCTAGCTTCTTATTGGCTAACTCTTACATACTAATTTAACCCATTTCTATTAATCTGTGTATTGCCACATGGCTGTGGCTAGTTCCAGTGTCTGTCTCAGGTAGGGCTACATGGTGTCTCCCTGACTCTGTCCTTCTCTCTCCCAGAATTCAGTTTAGGTTTCCCTGCCTACCTCTATTCTACCCTATCAGGCCAAGCCAGTTTTCTTTATTCCATAATGGTAATCACAGCATACAGAGGGGAATCCACATCAGACTGCCAGCTCCCCAATAAACAACACAGAGACTTATTATTAATGATAAATGCTCAGTCACTAGTTTAAGTTTCTTACTAACTAGCTCTTTCAACGTAAATTAACCCATATTTATTACCTATGCTGTACCATGTGACCTGGTACCTTTTTAGCAGTGCAAGATCTGCTTCCTCTGTGTCTCCTACCAACTCCACCTTTCTAGTATTCTCTCAGTCTGGATCTCCCACCTAACCTCCTTCTGCATAGCTGTTGGCCAGTTAACTCTTTATCAAACCAATGAGAGTGACATATCTTCACAAAGGATTATTCCACAGTACATATAGTCATAAATATTTTTGTAACATTCTTAAGTACTTCAAAACCTTTCAAGTGTCTAAAAATTGTATTGTCCCATCCATATGCATGCAAATTTCAAGATGTCATTGTTTTTATCACTGAGTAATGCTCTAATGTGTAAATGTGACACGTTTTCTTTATCTATTCTTCAGTTGAGGGGCATGTAGGTTGTATTTGGGTTCTGGTTATTACAAATAATTCTGCTATGAGCATAGTCGAACAAATGTCCTTGTGTGATAATTGAGCATCTTTTGGGTATATGCCCAGGAGTGATATTGCTGAATCCTGAGGTAGGTTGAGTCCCAATTTTCTGACAAATGACCATACTGATTTTCAAAGTGGTTGTACAAGTTTGCATTCCTACCAGCAATGGAGGAGTGTTCCCCTTACTCCACATCCTCTCCAGCATAAGCTATCATGGGTGTTTTTCATCTTAGCCATTCTGACTGCTGTAAGATGGTATTTCAGAGTTGTTTTTAGTTCACATTTCCCTGATGGTTAAGGATGTTGAACATTTCCTTAAGTGTCTGAGATTCTTCTGTTGAGAATTCTCTGTTTAGTTCTGTACCCCATTTTTTAATTGGGTTATTTTTAATTTTGATGTCTAATTTATAGAAAATAACATCCTGAGTGAGGTAACGCAGACCCAGAAAGAGGAGCATGGTATGTACTAATAAGTGAATATTAGCTGTAAAGCAAAGAATATTGAACCTGTAGTTCATGATCCCAGGGAAGCTAAGTAACAAGGTGAACCCTAAGAAAAACATACATAGATCCACCTGGAAAAGGGAAATAGACAAGATCACCTGACAAAATTGGGAACATGGGGGTGGTAAGAATAGAGAAGGCATAAGGGGAAGATAAGGGGAGAAAGGAAGGGGAGAGAAGAACTTAAGGGAACAGGATGGTTGAGATGGGAGAAGGACAGAGATGGAGAGTAAGGAAAGAGACATCTTGATTGAGGGAGGCATTATGGCACTAGCAAGAAACCTGGCACTAGAGAAATTCTCAGGAATCCACAAGGATGAGCCCAGTTAAGACCCTATGCAATAGAAGAGAGGGTGTCCGAAGTGCCCTTGCCCTATAGTCAGACTGAAGAATATCTTAAATATCACCATAGAACCTTAATTCAGCAACTGATGGAAACAGAGGCAGAGACCTGCATCAGAGCACTGGACTGAGCTCCCAAAGTCCAGTTGAAGAGTGGGAGGAGAGAGCATATGAGTGAAGAGGTTAACACAATGAAGTGTGCATCCTCTGAAACAGTTTACCTGAGCTAATGAGAGCTCACCAACTCCAGCCAGACTGGGAAGGAACAAGCATAGGATCAAACTAGTCCCTCTGAATGTGGATGACAGTTGTATGCCCGAGGCAGACTGCAGGGCCACTGAGAGTGGCATCGGGATTTATTACTACTGCATGTACTGGCTTTTTGGGAACCTATTATCTTTGGACAGATCCCTTGCTTAGCATAGATATAGTAGGAAGGGCCTTAGACCTTCCCAAAGCAATGTGCCTTACCCTCTCTGAGGAGTGGATTGAGAGGTAGGAGGAAGGACTGGGAAGAGAGGAGGGAATGAGAACTGGGATTGGTATATAAAATGAAAAAAAAAAAGATAGTTTGTTTTCTTTTTTAAAAAAATTTAAAAGTGAAAAAAGTATTGTTTTTCTAATTAAATCTAGAATATTAGGCTTTTCCTTTTTTAGTACTAAAAACTGATGATCTACTCAATTAGGTGACTTTTCCAAGGTATCCACTTATTATCAGACATGCCTAGGGTTAGTTGGACCTAAAACTGATACACAACTTGCTAGATTCTCTGCTAGTTTACTTTATTGTTAACCTCAGCTTAAAATTTTTTATCTGTCACTTAACAATTTAGAGTAAACATCCTGTTTTCCTAGTGTTTTTAAAATCAAGTGCACATGCCCTTGTTTGGCAACACATTAAAATCAAGAGCTTGTTCTTCTGCACTTTAAAAGCTACAAGCTCACAGGAGCATTTGTTTCTTAGAGATAGAATAAAATGAACTCGATAAAGAAAGTGGGAGCAGCAAGGGCAGAGGGCACACAGTAGTGTTGGGTAATAAAACCCTGGAATTGGCACTATCTACTACAGGGAATGCACGCCCTACTTAATGGTCTCCTCTGAAAATTAAATCATGCATGTATACGCACATGTGTATATGTATACGTAAATGTATATGAGGTTGGCTGGTTACCACAATGACTCCACCTCCTAGCTACTCTGCTGAGTGGATTCTAGATTCAACTCTAGATGGTGAGTAGATTGACTTGATTTGACAGTGAAAATGAGAACAAACCGATTGGATTCTCAATATTTCTAATATGTCAACTATAACAATCACTGCAATAATTTTCAGCAGGAGGTATTTCTCCTAAAGACATTGCCGGGATTCCTGATATTTAATTTTAAAAATGCTTTACTTTTCATCTGGGTTTTATCTAGTTCAATTTCAGAAATCCAAGTTAAGAACGAGCTTGCTAATTTGAGATGTTGGCTACTGTGGACTTTATTAGAGGTAAAGAAATGAAATCAAACAATAGCAGGTTTGTTTTGTTTGCTTGTTTCCCCACTTCCTAAACTGCAGAATATGAAAGTCTGGTTAAATTTCTCTATAAGTCATTTGAACTCCAACCGTAAAAGTGCAAGACAAACTTGACGGAACTCATAATAAATATATTATATTTATCTAAAACTGAATTGAGGGTCCAGCCAATTGTAATTTTTAAAATTAAAAGCCCATTCACCTCTACCAACTTAACTGAACTACAGAACATCTTTACCATATTTTTGTCAAACAAGCTAATACTTTTAAATGTCCTTATTTTTGATAAATTAAACAGATTGTCTTTGATCAGGTTAGAAAACCACTGAATCAACTGTATTTGTCCTATAGGAGCCACACAAACAAATAAACTCTTCCACTTTGCATTTCTTTTTGAGTTTGAGACTCATGGCCACTGAGATTTGAGTAAATTAATCTAAAAAATCTGATTGCTTACTATTGGCCACTGGTAAATTCTCATCTCTCCCCAATTGAAGTTTATTTAGTGAAATTAATTATGGTATTTCATAAATTTTGGTAAAATATTCCTAGTATTTTAACATGACTAATTTTCTAATTAATAAATAGTTTAGCCAGAGTTTCTCTCAAATAAATTCATAGAATTCATGACTCAACTACTTCTCTCTATGTTTGCACTAATAAAACAATCTAATTTTAGAAATGTACAGAACTGGCACAAAACATTCTAATCCTGTTTGTTTTGGATGACTTCATCTGGTCATCAATTTTCCTATCAGGAAAATAGAGTCAAATATGTATAATTCTTATGCTTATTGACTCTATTGAAAGAGAATAGTGTTGAGCTCTCTCTGCTTCCCTAGATTCAATTTCTCAATCTGGTTGTTGATGCTGCAATTGATCACATTACTAGCTGCAGCCTTTCTCTCCCTCCACCCCCATATCTCCTGCAGATTCCACAGACAATTCCCTACTAACCTCCCTTCCCCCACTCAACACTACACCCCAGCCTCCAAAATCACCAGGCCTTCCCTGTGAACACATCAGCTGAGCAGGTTAGTAAAGGAGATAGCCATCACATTCTCAGAACATCCAGAGAGAAAACAGAAACCAAGGGGAAAAAATGCCCATCCAACAAACCCAAACCCAGAAATCAGCACCTAGAACGATAATCATCCCAAATTCAGATACCTGGACGATAGCATAAGAACACAGTCAATAACAGCCAGGGCAATAGTCTCCACCAGAGCCGAGCCATGCTACCACAGCAGGCCCTGAGTATTCCAACATAGCTGAAACACAAGGAAAATAACGTAAAACCAACTCTTTGAAGATGATGGAAGTTTTTAATAAAGAAATGAATGAATCACTTATAGAAATTCAGGAAAATACAAACAAACAATTGGGAAAAAGTTAATATATCTCCTAAAGGAAATCAAGAAAATAAAAGCAAACCATTGACAGAAATGAATAAAACTGTTCCAGATCTGAAAATGGAAATAGAAACAATAATTTTTAAATAAAAACACTGAGTGAGTTCAGAAAATGAAAAATTTAGGAAGTAGAATAGGAACTATAGAGGCAAGATACAGGAAATGGAAAAGAGAAGCTCATGCATTGAAGATACATACAGATGAAGAAATGAACAAATAAGTCAAAGAAAATGTTAAATCTAAAACATTCGTGACAAAAATACATCAAAGAAGTCTGGGATGCTATGAAAATACTAAACCTAAGAAAAATAGTCTTAGAGGAAAGAGAAGAACCCCAGCTCAAATGTCCAGAAAACATTTTCAACAAAATCACAGAAGAAAAATTTCCTAAAGAGAGAGATGCCTACAAAGGTACAAGAAGGATACAGATCACCAAATACATTGAACCAAAAATGAAAGACCCCCTCACCACGTAATAACCAAAACACTAAACATACAGAACTAGGAAGGAATATTAACAGCAAGGGAAAAAGACCAAGTAACAAATAAAGACAGGCCTATTGTAATTATATCTGACTTTTCATCGGAGACTCTCAAAACCATAAGAGCCTGAACATATGTACGGCAAACTCGAAGGGACAACAGAGTTACCCAGAATACTATCCCTAGCAAAATTCTAAATCACCATAGATGGAGAAAAAGAGATATTCTATGACAAAGTCAAGTTTAAATAATTACCTATCTACAAACACAGCCCTACAGAAGGAACTAGGAGAAAAACTCAAACCTCAGGAAGTACGACCATAAAAACACAAAAAACAAATAATCTCACACCATCAAAGCCAAAAGGAGGGAATCACACATACACACACACACCACCACCACCACCAACAGCAGCAGCAGTAGCAGCAGCAGCAACAACAAAATAAAAGGAATCAATCATCATTTGTAATTGTTGTCTCTCAATATCAATAGTTTCATTTTCTCAATAAAAAGACAGACTAACAGAAAGAATGAGAAAACATGATCCATCCTTCTGCTACACCCAAGAAACACACCCCAACATCAAGGATAAATATTACCTCAGAGTAAAATATTGGATAAAAGAACCAGAAGGTTTTAGCATAAGATTCTTCCAGAACATGGCTCAAGTCATTTTATGAAGTAAAACTTAACCTCAAACAGAAACTACATAAAAACTCAGAAAAGAAAGAGAATTAAAGTCCAATTTCCCTTTTCAACATAGATTCAAATATAATCAAGAAAACACTTGTAAACCTAACACAAGTATATCAAAAGATCATCCACCATGACCAAGTAGGCTTCATACCAGAGATGCAGAATGGTTCAACATATGTTAAATTGATAAATGTAATTCACTATATAAACAAAATAAAAGAATAAAACTGCATGACCATCTCATTAGAATCAGAAAAGGCCTTTGACAAAATCAAACACCCCTTCATAATGAATGCTTGGAAAGATTAGTGATGCAAGAGACATGCCTAAATATAACAAAGGTCATTTGCAGCAAGCCCATAATGAATATCAACTTAAATGGAGAAAACTCAAAGTAATTCCACTAAAATCAGGAACAGGAGAAGATTGTCTTACTCTTGCCATATTTATTCAATACAGTACTTGAAATTCCACCTAAAGCAATAAGACAACTGAAAGTGATAAAGGATATTCAAATTGGAAAGGAAGAAGTCAAAATATTGTTACTTGCAGTTATGTTTGTATACTCCTACAGTTAATAAACACTTTAAGTTAAATAACTGGATACAAGATCAACTTAAAAAAGTTTAGTAACCCTCCTACATACAAATGACAAACATACTGAGTAAGAAATCAAGGAAGCAAAACCTTTCACAATAGCCTCAAATAATATAAGCTATCTTAGGATAATTCTAAGAAAGCAAGTGAAAGGCTTGTATGATCAAAAGCTTCAAGTCTTTGAAGAAAGAAATTGGAGAAGATATCAGGAGATGGAAAGATCTCCCATGCTCATTGATCACTAGGATTAACATAGTAAACATGACAATCATACTAAAAGCAATATACAGATTCATTGCAATCCCCATCAAAATTCCAATACAATTCTTCTTAGATCTTGAAAGGACAATTCTCAACTTCATATGGAAAAATAAAATACTCAGGATAGCTGAAACAGCTCTGAACAATAAAAGAACTGCTGCCAATATAAACATTCCTGAATACAAGATGCACTATGGAGCTATATTAATAAAAATTGCATGATATTGGCATAAAAACAGACATGTTGATCAATGGAACCAAATTTAGACCCTGATATAAACCTACACACCTATGGAAACCTGATCCTTTTTAAAAAAGAGAAACTAGAAATACAAACTAGAATAAAAGACATCTTCAACAACTGCTGCTGGTGTCAAAATTGATGTCTGCATGTAGAAAGATACAAGTGAATCAAAGACCTCAACATAAAACCGGGTACACTGAACCTGATAGAAGACTAAGTGAAGAATAAGCTTGAATTCATTGGCACAGAAGACAGTTTCCTAAGTAGAACACTGATAGAGCAGATACTAAGATCAACAATTAATAAATGGGACCTCATGAAACTTAAAAGTTCCAGTAATGCAAAGGGCACCATCAATCATAAAAAATGGAAGCTTAGAGAATAGCAAAAGATTTTTACAAAGTCTATATCCACTAAAAGACTAATATCCAAACTATATAAAGAACTAAAAAAAAAACTAGATATCATAAAACCCCAAGTAATCCAATTAATAAATAGGGTACAGATCTAAACAGATGATTCTCAATAGATGAATTTCAAATGTCTGAGAAACACTTAAAGAAATGTTGAACAACCTTAACAATCAGGCATATGCAAATAAAAAACACTCTGAGATTCCATCTTACGCCTGTCCGAATGACTAAGATCAATAACAGAAGTGACAGCTCGTGCTGGCGAGGATGTGAAGCAAGGGGAACACTCTTTCGCTGCCAGTGGAAGTGCAAACCTGTACAGCCACTTTGGAAATCATGGTGCTGTTTCAAAAAATTGGGAATTGATTCATCTCAAGACTCAGCAATACCACTTTTGGGCGTATACCCAAAGGACACTCCATCCTGACATATACAAAGTTGTCAATCATATTTATTGTGGTCTTATTCATAATAGCCAGAAGCTGGAAACTACCTTTATGTCCCTCAATAGAAGAATTAACAAGCAAAATGTGGTACACTCGTGCAGCGGAGTATTAAACAACTTCTAAAAACATGATTTTATTAGATTCACAAATAGATTCAACCAGAAAAAAAAGTCATCCTGAATGGTGTAACCCAGACCCAAAAAGAAAAAACACAGTACGCATTCAGTTATATAGTAAGTAAATGATAACCAAGCTAAACTCTAAACCCAGAGAGATGAGGTAAAGAGGTGCTATCTAGTGGAGACAGAAAGATTTTAGGGGTGGACTAGGATAGGGTTGGGACACGAGCAGGAGGAATCAAGTATATGGGGGTGATGAGACAGAGGGAGAGAATATAAGGAGAGACAGCAGGAATTGAGGGGCATTAGTAGCTAATTTTTTCTTTTTAAAATTATTTTTAATTCCGTTTGTGAATACTATATTTACATCATTTCCACCCCTCCTTCTTGTCTCTCCAACTCCTCCAGTTTTCCATAACTCCCCCTCAAAGTCATGACCTCTTGTTTAATTGTTGTTATATGCAAATAAATAGGGAGATAGACAATAGATAATAGACAGACAGACAGAGAGCCAGACAGATAGCTGATAGGCAGACATACAGACAGATAGACAGACATATATGTGACTGAGTCCAGTGTTGTTTATACGTGTATTTGTTTAGGACTGAACACATGGGGTTGGGTAACCTATTAGGGGGCTCATCGCTAGAAAAAGACTAATTCCCCTTCTCTCAGCAGCTATTAATTGCCTTTGGCTTCTTATTGAGAGGTAGGGCTTTGTAGGATTTTTCCAACTCTCACAATGATATGTCAACTGATAGTGTCATTGTACAGGTCTTGTTTAGTCAGCCATAATGTTGAGATTTCAGCAGTTCAGATTCCTTGTCCCATATTGAAGACACTATTTCAGAGCATATATCTTTATCCTCTTTCTCTTAGACTCTTCTGGCTCATCTTAAGCAATGTTCACTGACCCTTAGATTTTAGGGGTTGTATTGTATATATGTAGCAACTGGGTTGGGCATCCCAAGGTCAGTGGTGTTTTTAACCACATTTCTCAGATGGCAAAACTTAAAATTGTGCATAAATATACTGGCATTTCATTTTTATTTTAATAAATAAAGCTTGCCTGAAGATCAGAGAGTAAAACAACCCCACTGGTCATCCTTACTACCAGGCAGGGCTAACATACACCTTTGATCCCAGAAGCCACACTAGTTGCCATAGAAACCAAGCGATGCATGACTTTAATCCCACTGGTGCATGCCTTTAATCTCAGCCCTAGAGAGGATTATAAAATGGGAGGAAACAGCTCTCAGTCACAATCTCATTCTGAGATTCTTGGAGGCAGGATCGCCGTTTTGAGCTAAAGTCAAGGTAAGAGCCAATGGCTGACTGCTTTGCTTTTTGGGACTTCAGGTTGAACCCCAGTATCTGTCTATATCTTTTTATTAATTGTGTTTCACATAAATACAGGGGAGAATAATGAGAATACTCCCATCTTGCTCAATCACTGTCTACTCCTGCTCATTGTTAGTTAACTGCAACCTTTGGTGTCTCATCAGACCTCTCTTGAGTTTTCCTTGCCTGATTTCACTTTTCTGTGTTAATTTATCATTGTCTCTCTTCCAATATTTTCCAAAGTAAATGACCTGTTCCTGGCTCCTTTTGCTGTCTTGCAGCACTATGCTTTTGCCATTACATGATTTTTGTTACCTAAAATAAAGTCTTCACTTATCCTTGAGCACTGAGTACGATTGTCTGCCTCTTTATTTCATACTTTCTCCTGACTTCCTCCAATAGAAGAAACATGGTGTCCTTCAGTGATGAGTCTTTCCCTCTTGGTTATCATTCATTGTTTGTTGGTAAAACCTAAGCTTATACCAATTATGCTGCAAAATCTTCTCTGAACTTCTTGATCACAAGGGTAAGAAGGAACCAAATATCCTTAAGGCTTGAATATTATGTCCTCTCCTACTCTTTCCTCTCTGTATCCTCTCTGTTTCACCAACACACCTTTTTTCATTCTCCTGTTGCTTTTTCACATATTATTCCTATAGGTCTGGATTCTGTGGCTTCTTATGTAAAAAATATATCCTTGGTGACAAGGCATTCACATCCCCAGCTTCCATATTTACCTTTATATGGTCCTTCCCACTTCTACACTCTGAGGGCCTGTAAATGAACATGCACTGTTGCATCCTTCCTGCCTTCTTCATTGTCATCTTATCTTCTAGGCTGTATCTTTTAATCTCACCAGATGAAGTCATTTGTCCTTTATTTCATGCCCAGAGATCTCTGTTTCTGTACACTTCCTATTCTGACTCATATTATAAATAATATGTCTTAGTAAATATTTTTATGTAGAATGAGGACCAAGTGTTATTACTTTGTTCCATCATTGTATTGCACATTTGTGAGAGTATTATATATTTGAGTTGAATTAATAGAAATGAACAGTAGCCTTTAGCTTTGGTCAAATAAGGAATACAGTTGAGTTGAGTATTTAATATATGTTTCCTTTCCCTAGGTCATAAAAGTCAGGGAGTTAATACATTATGTAAAACAGGTATCAATGAGAAAACTAAAATGATAGATTGATAAAACCTAACATGCTTGAAAAACAGGGAGAACTATTATAAAAAGAGTTATATTTTCCCCTTGTTAATTACTCTGTGTACATTCCAGATTAGAGAAATTACATCAGCATTTGAACATTTACATTTAAATTCTAGATAATTTGACTATACCGTAAACATATCTAAGTGCCTGAAAGTACAACAGTCATTTGGATATCATTGTTCTTCTTTATATTGTTGCATAATCATTATTAGATATAATAATATTATGATTGTTATCTATCATGATTTTGTTGTTCTTGATGTTTCTGTTCACAGAAGGTCATAATACATAAAGCCATACAGAAACCACTGGCAGTCTCTTCTGCTGATTGGCCATCATAGTTTAGGACAAAGGCTTTAGTGACTTCTAAGCCTCATCCTGCACAATCACCATCTTCTGTGGGAGCCAACACCATAGACCAATGGGTAAGGCATTCTTCACCAAGTTCGACAGTCTTGGTTAAAACACCAGGACCCACAGTGTAGTGAGAAAGAAACACACAGCTCCTGAAAGTGTCCTCTGACTTCCGCAGGTGCACAGTTGAACATGTAGATACACACACACCACTGTATAAAACCACAAACATGTAAAATGTCCCCTGACCTCCACAGGTACACAGTTGAACATGTAGACACATGCACACCACTGTATAAACAAACGAACATGTAAATGGAACCCAAATTTTCAACAAAAGCATCTGTGGTTTATCTAGAAAATGTGTGTATCAAACAGAGGTAGATCTGCGTGCTGTATATTTGTAGTATGACAATATGTTTTTCCCCTCATACAGGCATTTTCATAAGATCTGGTACAGGAAGCCACTGGTGTGTGATGTGCTGCTGCTGTATTTGTGATTTTGCTTCTGTTCTTCCTCGGGAGACCCAGGGGGAGCAAGTTTTAAATGTCTACACCTGCAGCCTAGAGAAAGTACCTCTGCAAAGACATGTTCCTCTGAGAGAATCTGCTTACCCATCTGTTTTCATAAAATTTTAATACCAGGCAGCAAGCTCACACAATGTTTTGTCTTAACTTAATTTTTATTTAATTTGTTGTCAGAAATCAGGTTTTGGCAGTCTGGCCACAGGTGCACAGTAGCAAACACACGATGTGGTATAGGCACACTCCCCATGGAGCTGTTCACCAGCGCACTGAGTATACATACTATAATTTAAACCTTGCTGGAAAATGCCAGCCTTGGCTCTGGAGCTTCCGAATTCCTCCACGAGAATCCAAGAGCTAGACTGTTCTATTCTTAAGAAATAGAGTTCTACTATTCAACCAAGGCCAAGTTCCATACTTTTGCTCCTCCCTAACCTTTCACTGCCTAGAGTCCAGGAGGATAGTGGGCCTTATATCAGCCAGCTGGTCCTTAGCCCCCAGCAGGAAACATGTTTTATCCTTACAACTGAAGTTCCCCTGGCAAGTCTCAAGTTTAGGTCCTTGGCCATACTCCAACAATTCTTCTCATTGGGTTCAAAGGGAAACACTTCCACTCAGTTTTTAACTGTGTCATTATAATTACCAGGAAAGTTCCCTCCACTTTTATATCTCATGATATTTTTTTTCCTTTCCAGTCAGCCAGAGACTGTACTGTTTTGTTAGCCTGTAAGAAAGAAATGAAAGGGTAACTGATGTGGGATTCCCCTCTGTATTCTGTGAATATCATTGGTTAATAAAGGAACTGCTTTGGGCCTGTAGCATAGCTATAGGGGAACAGAGTTAGGTGGGGAAAACTAAACTGAATGCTGGGAGAAAGGAGGAGGAGTAAGAGAGAAACCATGTAGCCCCTCCAGAGCCAGTTGGAACTTTATGTGGTAAGCCATTGCCATGTGGCAATACCCAGATTAATGGAGATGGGTTAAATTAATATGTAAGAGTTAGCCAATAAGAAGCTAGAGCTAATGGGCCAAGCAGTGATTTAAATAATATGTCTTCTGTGTGATTAATTCAGGGCTGAGCAGCTGGGAACCAACAACTGGTTCTCTCTTAACTACAGGTAGCTAGCAATAAATGCTATATTTCTCCAAAGGAGAAAGAACTTGACCTAGAGTGAGTTGCTAAATGATTAACTATCACTAAGAGGGTGTCTCCTTCTAAACAGAGTTCCCTACCAAGACACAGGAAAGATGGTGTTTGATGGCACTGCTGCATACATTTGTACTGGTCACTAATAGCAATGAGCCACCTTGCAGTTAGTATTGAGTATTTCTATACTGTCATTAACATTTCTTTAAATAGGGTGTAATGACATAAGAGGATCAGATATAAGAACAGCATTAATATATAAGGAAAGTTTACCAGGTTGTAGCTGTAGAAGTTCTAACAATAGGTTTCAACACTAGCGAGACTGAAGAAATATTAATAAAATCACAGGTTAGGATTACACTAATCCCAACAGGTCAAGATGCAAAAGTAGGCAAAACATTTGCTATAGAAACCTGAGGACCTCAGTTCAGCATTCCATGATCCATATAGAAGTCAGGTATGGTCGGTACTGCCAGTACCCTAGTGCTAGGGTAGAAGACAGCAGGTGAATCTCAGGCTTTGCTGGACAGGCAAGTCCAGGGGAAAAGCAAGCCCCAAGTTTGGTGAGACATATCAGAAAACAAAGTGGAGAGCCATAGAGAAAGACTTCTGAGGTTGCACACACATGGTGAACATGCATATATACATATATACACTCCATACAAAAAATAAGAAAGATGAAGTAAAACAACTTATTGTCTTAATGCAATGCTTTTCAAACTAGCTTTCATCCCAATAACCTAGTGAATTCAATAAAAAAAAAAAAAACCCTGAATCCCTAGTGTTTACAGAGTGCAGCACAATAATTTCTTTTCTAACAAGACCTGCCTAAGTTTCTTCAGTATCATCTCTCATGAATGCCTCCCATTTACAGACCTGAATAGAAAGTTCCATGTGGGGAAGGGGTGATGTAGAGAGACAGAAATCCCCATGTGGAAGATAAACATTTTCAACATCAGTCTCCCTTATCCCTTTTTACAATTTCCATGGGGAAGATTAGTTTTTTTCAACCTCAACTCCGAGTCTGATAGAGGTCAGGAAAGGACACTTGGTTTCCCGCTGTGTGATACAAAGAGAGATCTCACACAGAGTCTGTGCATATCTTTCCCACAGCAAAGGACGCCAGCTAATTGCTCTATACTGGGGAGGCTTCTCAAGTCAGAAACTCAGCTGAATTATTTGACAACTCTGTTATTTCTGCTGAAAATAATGGCTTGTTGTAGTGCCTGGACCCAGCTGGAGAGAGCGCCTCACCATAAGGTAATTGTCTCCCAGCTCTGGTTGTTGTTTTTTTTATTTCCTTTCCACAGCTCCTCACAGCTTCTCTCCCAGGTTCTGTGTAGATTGGATGGATGTAAACAGATATTGTCAATGATAGTTTGAACAATTCTCCTTAAATATTTCTTAGTGAGAACTTTCATCTCTGTGGCAAGACACATGACCGAAACAACTTAATGGCAGAAGGGTTTGCTTTTGAATATGTTGGTCTACAATCCTTGCTTTTGCTGGCTCCGAGTCCATCAGGACACACAATGCCGCAGTAGAATGAGCATGTGGTAGACATTATTCATTTCATGGTAGGCAGGAAACAGAGAAAATGAAGATACTTGAGCAGGCTGCCGTTTTGTTCTCTTCCTTGGCTTCTGAATATGAGATAGTTGAAGGGATACTAACCCACTTGAACATGTGGCTCTGGCAGGCCTTGCCCTTCTTCCAATTCTCTCTGCCTTTCCAAATACCATTAGATTACATTCCTAAAGCTAGCAACCAAGGTCTAGTCCCTTATTTGGCCCCTTCCTCCTCTTGAGGCTGACTACCAAAGTCCAGCAATCAGATGCTCCCTTTGGCTCACCTAATTAACATGCCCAGTTAAAATTAAATACCTCATCCTAACACAGGGCTTTCCCCCTTTGCCTTTATATATTGCCATTTTCCCATGTTCTAAATCTGTCTCTTTTCTATCCAGAGGTAGTCCTGAGTCTCTTTGAGACAAATATCCCTTCTGCTTTCCCTTCTGTCCTTCCCCTTCTCCCTTATCCTCTGTCTCCTTTATCACTGCACCTAGCCCACTATAACACAGACCTTCCCTTTTTCTCCTCCTAAGTGTGATACCTGCAAGGTCATTTGCTAATGTTTTCCTGCCTGAGTCAGAAGGCAGCCACTTTAACTTTTCATCCCCAATTAATAAAGGATCTCTCTGTGAAAATGGGTGTTTGGGTGTGGTTTGTGCCTAATCTAGTATCTGGAAATGAGCCCCCAATGTGCAGGAGTCCCCTTCAATATTGAAGTCTACTTTCAGGATAGATCTTCCCAATTTGGTAAATCCTCTCTCGAAATCCTCTCCCAGACATATGTACTGATGTGTTTTGCTAGGTGCTCCTCAGCACAATTTAGTTAACAAGATTAACTAGCATATATACCTTCAGCTGAGAGAAATCATGCTTTAAGCCAAAGCCTGTGGATAATCAAACAAATAGATCAATAAATCACAAAGCCTGAAGGACTAGAGGTCTGTATTTTCTGTAGAAGTCTAAGAGTTGCAGATGAAAGGGGTTTAGTGCTTCTGGGGTGTTTGTGTTACTACTTCACTTCCTGCCTTCCTGGAGAATGATCATGTTAGTTGAACTATATACACCTTGAATGAATTATAGGCACTAAGGAATCTGGGTTTTTCTGAATCTTCTTATATTAGCGTCTGAAATATTGTCACAATTTTTGTCTTAGAAAAAAGTTAAGGAGTTGAAATGAGTGGGTTATGTCTACCTGCAATGCTTCTTTCTTATTTTGTTCTCAACTTATTTGTATTTTTACCTAAACCAAGGTTTCCAAATCTTGTCACTTCTGAAGTTTTTACTAGATCGTTCTGTCTGGGAGGTAGGGTCGTTTTTCTATACATTGTAGTATGCTTACCAATATCCCTGCTCTCCATCAAATAGATGACTACATCACATAAAAACTTTCAAGTCCCCCAAATTCAGGACAAGGCTCTTTCATTGCCTGTGGCACATGCCAGCACTTCTTACCCCACTGCTGTGGGGGCCATGTCCCATCATCCGGCTAGCTTAACCCCCAAAATAACCACACAGAGATTGTATTAATTAAATTACTGCCTGGCCCATTATATCTAGCCTCTTCTTGGCTAACTCTCACATCCTGATCTAACCCATTTCTACCAATCTGTGCAACACCACGAGGTTATGGCTTACCGGGAAGATTCTAACCCATGTCCATCTCAGGCAGGAGATTCACGGTGTCTGCCTGTCTCTGCCTTTTTCCTCCCAGGATTCAGTTCTGTCCTCCCCACCTATCTAAGTTCTGCCCTGTCAAAAGGCCAAAGCAGTTTCTTTATTCAACCAATGAAAGCAACACATAGAAAGAAGGACCTCCTACATTACCCCACCTCTGTCCCTACCTTAAACTTCTTCAGCCCAAGGGCTGTTTCCTTTCTCCCAGCTTCTATTTCCTATAAAAAACCTGCTGTTTAGGCAATGAATTCTCGTGGTCCTCAATTCCTCTCTTGGTCTGCTTGTGCTCTCTCCTTTTCTCTCTGTGTCTATTCTCTCCTCACACTCTTCACCCTCACCACTACCACCTCTGTTCTCTCATGGCCAGCCTCAGTCTCAACTCTTCTAGATGCCTCTGACTGTACTATCTCTCTCATATCTTTAATAAAAAACTTTTTCTCAATTATACCTTGTT
This sequence comes from Ondatra zibethicus, assembly GCA_004026605.1. NCBI lineage: Eukaryota > Metazoa > Chordata > Mammalia > Rodentia > Cricetidae > Ondatra > Ondatra zibethicus. Next base: position 1,613 of record PVIU01023213.1, on the reverse strand, counting down.
GGCCATGTCCTCATTTTCATCTAAGAACCACCTGTTTAATTTACATAGCAAAACAAAAAAGTCTCGTGGTGGCAGAGAGTCACCAGTTGTGTGAAGTCTAGTTTAGGGCACAGCTCTTATCTCTACTGACAGGCTTTTCAACGGTTGGGTGGTTTTTCATTCAGAGGACCTGATGCTTTGAAATGGTGTTGTGTGGTTTGCTTATTTGGTCCTTACAGGTTATGATGGGACAGAGGATGGCAATGGAAAACAGAGATGACGGATGATCTTATGCCACCATACCTCAAGCTCATGACATAGTGGAATAAGATCTCAGGTCTTCAAGTTTATGACTGTGTCCTATGCAACTTCTACCATTGCCCATGGGACTTTAACCTACCACTGCCATTATATTTACTGGGTTTTATAACTGTCAGAAAACTTTCCTTTTGAAACTCACACAGGGCAAAATTGTTCCTATTTCCATCATTTTCCATGGGACTAGATCTGCAGCGAATTATTGACAATTCTCTAGATAGGGTTCCATCCTATGTATTAATGTGCTTTGAAGCTTGGAGAAGAAAATGGAGTCCATGGAGGAAGAAGAGCTGTAGTATAGTGACTCATCATTGAATCTTTTCTTAGCTGCCAGATGCTTTCCAAAGATGTTAGACTTCTCTCAGACGTCAGAGAAAATACCTGATTTCATTGAGCTTAACTTGCTTGCCTCATAGTTATTTTTTGAAGTTTAAGTGTGATGAGACAACTATCGATGAGCCAAGATTTCACTAAATCTTACATGACAAAGATATCACTAAAATTTACATCAATGTTCCTGGCTAGAAACGTCAAGTATGTTACCCAAGTGATGACTGTGATCATGTCTTCATCTCTGCTCAATCTCTTTCCTTGCTATTTTTTAAATGAGCTAATATAGGATGTAATTTAGTTCTCTCTTTTCTCCAGAAGAGGAGGCTAGAAGAAGAAGCATAAATAAGCTCAGCAAGCCTGCTGAGTTATTGTATTTAGTAAATGAAAGTTGGACGTCTTCTATAGTTAAACAATTGTGAAATACTTCCTATTTTGAATTCTCTATAAACCACCTCAAGGTAATTCTCGGGGATTAAAGAGGTAGCAGGGCTAGGAGTACATTTTATGCATCAGTTCACGTTCTCTTTACAGTTCTGTATTTATCTTCTTTACATCACTTTTGCAAGAGTTGTTGTATTAACTAACATATGTTCATATCCTCACATCTAATCATAGCTCTCAATATTCATATTTTCAAACACTCCATTCAGTATTTTAAGCCAATCGACAGGACTATAAGAAAGAGAACTGGGGCTTTTGGGACCGAGAACCTCGCCCAACTAGCTTCCGCGGATTCATCTGGACCCTGTCCCGGCTGCACCTGAGCTCGGCCCACCCGGGCTGGGGCCTTGGGGGAAGGACAAGTCCCCTGCTAGGGGGCCTCCTTTGTCCCACGGAGCCGAGCAGAGAGGAGCTGGCAACCCTCAGTAGGCCTGCTTTTGGGACCGGGATCCTTGCCCAACCAGCTTCCGCGGATTCATCTGGACCCTGTCCCGGCTGCACCTGAGCTCGGCCCACCCGGGCTGAGGCCTTGGGGGAAGGGC